>JAANYP010001488.1:0-23961 GCA_020465985.1 Centrapalus pauciflorus | reverse complement strand
TAGAACGGTTTGGGATGGAGGGAACTAAGTTGACTGCCCATTTCAGCACGCCGATTCAAGTGAATCACAATCTCGGGCCGGGTACTGAAAGTGATTCCGATGTGGATCCGACTTTATATCGGGCCCTGATTGGGTCACTTATGTATTTAACTGCTTCAAGACCTGACATAATGTTTGCTGTGTGTATTTGTGCTAGGTTTCAAGCGAATCCGAAGGAGATGCATATGAAGGCTGTGAAGCGGATTCTACGATACCTCAAGTCGAAACCGAAGTTGGGTCTTTGGTATCACGCGGAGGGAGATCTAGAGTTGGAAGCGTTCACGGATTCTGATTACGGAGGATGCAGCTTGACGCGCAAATCAACGACTGGAGGGTGTCAGTTCCTAGGAGGGAGATTGGTATCCTGGCAATGCAAGAAACAAACATCGGTAGCCGTTTCAACGTGCGAGGCCGAGTATGTTGCTGCTGGTAGTTGCTGCTCACAGGTTCTGTGGATACAACAACAATTGCGGGTTTACGGTTTGGCTTACACTCAAACTCCTATTAGGATAGACAATCAATCTACAAAGTAAGTATCAGACATCGCTATCTGATTGAACCTTTCTTAGACTATACTCATCAAAAATATGTTGTTTAAGTAATTAGCTTAGCTTGTAAATTTTTTAGTATAGCTTAAGTCTAGATTAAATTTTTGGTCAACATTTTACCTTAGTTTATTTTATTTTATTTTATTTTAGTTTAGTTTAATTTTTACTTAGGTAAAAGGTCAAAAGTTACTGAGGGTGCATTCAAAGTTGAATAAAATAATCAATGCGTGAATTATCTTGAGCTTAGGGTAAAAGAATTGGCATAGTTTATCTGGTTAGACAATACCGTAGAAAAAAGTTGGAAAAGTTGAAATTATTTCAAAATTTTTGAAATTTTTCTAAGTGTTGGTGGTTTTGAATCTAAGACAGACTCGAATAAGGAGTAATTCGAATCTGTCAGTAGATTCGAATCTACACTTAGACTCGAAGGTTGGTAGTATATATAGGTCAACAGTGAAGTCATTTAATACTTACTGTTCTCGAATCTATACCCTCGAATCTGTATTGGCGATTTCGAATCTGTTCTCGAGTCTATCGTAATCCTTCTAAACGACAATTTGTCGAGTTTGAAGACTGTGTGTTCGATTCTACTCTTGCATCTAGGTATAATCAACTTGATTGTACAAGATTTATGTAGTTTTATACACAAGTTTAGGCTAAAACATCAAATTTTGAAGTTTTATGGGTCAAAATAGGGTTTTTGCTATATAACTAAGTTTGGGCCTATAAAATATCAAATTAAAAGCATAAATCAAGGATTAGAACCTAGTTGAACTAATGTATGTGATTTACCAAGTTCAAAATGGTTAAAATTTTGGGTTTTGTTGAAACAATGGCCGAGGGGGCTTCGAGTCTGTTCTTGGATTCGAATCTGTTCATGGGTTTCTCGAATCTGTCATTAGATTCGAGATGACCATGATATTCGAATCTGTCCATTAGACTCGAATATGGACTTTTCGAATCTGTCCATTACACTCGAATATGGACACTTCGAATCTGTTACTTTCGAATCTGTACTTTATTTACTTTGTTTAATTTAAATTTTATTAAACTTGTGGAAATTTAATTGTGTTAGATTTTGTATTTAATCAAGTACAAAATAAAACAAATTTGAATTTAAACAAGTTTATTGATTTTTAATGAGTCTAACAGTTTTGTTTATTGTGCAGATATGGCGGCTCGAGCTTTTGTCCCAAAGCATAATATGGTCCTTAATCCTGATAATAATACTCCTGAGGCGCAGGGTTTTCGCCAAGTTTTGGATTTCCTAGCTGAATCTAGGATTAGCTATGCGTTGTATCATAACATTCCAATAGTCATTTCGTATGTACGGCAGTTTTATGACCATTTACAGGTTGATTGTACTGTCACCCCGACAGTTCTAAGAACCAGAATTGTTGGACAGCCGCTAGTCTTCTCTGCAGATATGTTGCGACAGGTTCTGCAGTTGGGAACACAGCAACAGGAGGACGGGCCTATTGACTTCCCGTTAAGTATTAGGCAGACCGCGTTTCTGAGGATGGGCTACAGTTTGGATGTTACGAAGTCATCGTATATGAAGAGTGGACTGATAGGACAGTGGAGATTCTTGGTGCACGTTTTCATGGCTTGTTTTGCGCCGAAGAAGGCTGGATTTGACTACATAGTGTCAAAGATCCAATCGGGGGTTATTGCACTGGTGTATAATCGGAAGTTCAGCTTCTCGCAAATGTTTTTCTCGGAGTTCGTCCATCAGCTTACAGCTCCAGAAAGGGAAAGATTTCTGTTGTATCCAAGATTTGTTATGATGTTGATAAGGCACTTCTTGCCAAATTTGCCACAGTCAGATGACTCTCTGAGCGTTAATGTTATGGACAAACGCATTTTTGCTGACTGTTCCTCACATCGAGGAAGATTAGCTGTTCCGGTGGCGCATCCATTGTTTGGAGCGATTGTGGATAGGGAATTTCACGCTCCGGGAGATGCCAACTGGGCAGGGGTCGTTGAGATTCAACCACAGCAACAACAACAGCAACGTCAACAACAGCAACAGCCGCGTGCTCAGCCCCGTGATCCAAGACGACGACAGAGGCCAGCCGCGAGTCAAATCCAGGCGTCAAGGCCTTCTACGAGCGACCAGCCCCAAGCACAAGAAGCAGAGACTTCAAGTGCAGTTCCCGAATCCGAGCAGATTGCTCAAACCCTGGAGGAAATATGGGCATCTGGTCCTTATGCCAATGAAGATGTTGCAGCAGCGTTAGTGGGTGAGCTGCTTAGTCCCCCAGAAGATGAAGATGATGTATTTCGGGATGTAGAGGAATATGAGCCAGAAAGGGCAGATGAAGGCTTAACATCTTCAGAATCCGAATCAGAATCAGAGGAAGTTCCTGAACCAGCAGCTGCAGATCCCGGAATTCAAATTGGAACCTATGGATCGAGGTTGATTGTGAATGAAGGAGGTTCGAGGAGGCGAGAGGATAGGGAATCTGAGGATTCAGATTTTGAAGAAGAGGAGGTTGCTCCGTTGGTGACGAGGCAAAGGGCCAAACGTCACAGATTCATGCAGGGGACATCATCAGAGTCCGATGCACAACCTCAGCCTCAAACCCAAACCCAACCACAAGCCACAGCTCCACCATCACCGCCACCTCAGCATCATGAACCGTACATTCCACCACCATTCATCCCATCTCCCATTCAGTCCATTCCATCTACGTCAGCCGCATATACTGAAAATCAACGATTCATGCAACTCAAAGGACGTGTTGACTTTCAGCATGTTCAAATCATATCCCTTACAAAAGCTGTCGGTGAGCTCCAGGAGCATAACTCAAATCTTGACAAGGAGAATGCAGAATTAAGGAAGACTGTGGAGACTGTAAGAGACGAAAACACAGAGCTAAAATCGTTTATTGCTGATCAGTCTTCAGAAATCAGATCAATGAGGTCCCTCCTTGAGCAACTTATGAAAAATCTACAAACTCAGGGGGAGACAAGTTGTAAGGAGCAGGAAGTACAGCGAAGAGATGATGATAACGAAGGAAATGATCCCGGTGCAAATAAAGAGAATGAGTCTGTAGATTTTCCTGCAGCTCAAAGTACACAAGTTCAAGGGGAGCCTAGTCAAGGTGAAGGAGAAATGGGAGAAGCTGGTTCATCAAAACAGCCTACAGACTTTGAAATCAGTGAGATGATTGAAGCGCTTATGATCTCGATGATGATCCTCTGGATGTAGGTTTTGATAATGAAGATGAAGAGCTGGAGGAAGGCGAGTTTGTGCCAGAAGAGGTAGTGGACTGGCAGTCAGATGATGAGGTAGTCGCTGATGAGGATGATGAAGCTGATGAGATAGTTGTGCAGCAGAATCCTATTACCGATACCTACATGATTGATGGAAATAGAATTGTCAATGTAGATATAGTAAATGCTGCATTGAATCCTCAGCCATCGACAGAAGAACCTGCAAGAGAGCTAAGTAATGAAGAAAAAAGAAAGCTATGGTTCAGGGCTGAAGAGAAGGAGTTAGCGATTAAGAGGACAATGAGAGTGCCGGGTACTGGGAAGCTGTCTGAGCGAATTTTAAGTTGGTTCTTTGACAGAGATCTGCAGCTTTTTGTAATTAAAAGAAAAGACGGGCTTCAGTACATAAGGCGAACATTAAAAGCATTCAACTCCCTACCAAAGATCGAAATCACTGCGTTAGCATGGAAAGATTTGATAAACATTGGAAATGATCCCTATGCGAGCGTAATTGAAAGAATCATAAGAAAGGAGGGGAGATCAAGGAAATTCGAGCGTTTGAATCCAAGGGTCGGGAGAAGAGTAGAGGATCAGTCACGTATAGATCCTCTAACTGGACGACCGTGGATGAGGATTCATTACAAACCAGCTAAATGTCTGAGGAAAGTGCCTCTAAAGCAAATGCCACAGAATGTTTTGCAGAATTTACATTGGTGGTACGCCGACACTGAGACCGGGGAAGCAGTTATGGAGGATTTTGAAGAAAAAGTCATTCTTAGAGTCTACGACCCGCTTCACCTGGTAAACCTCTCCAAAGAAGATCTTCAGATTTTGTATAATTGTAAGATCTCCAGTGACACACATATGGATAGTGAGGCTAGTAAGTATGAAAATGTGGTCAAGGTATGTGTCGAGAAAGGTCTGTATGCTGGTAGTATGTTGAATCAATAAATAAACCAAGTTTTTAAATCAAATGTGTGAATTATTAGAAGCTATCGTCAAGGGGGAGTCTGTTGGTACATCCTGTGTGACGATAGCAGTCTAAGTGGTCTTACATTGTGATTTAGCATGTGTTTGTTATATATGTTATTTATGGTTGATATTTATCGGTGTTTGTATGGTGGAACTTGATGTAACGTATTACAAGAAGTTCAAACATAAAGTTCAAAGATAAAATCAATCATAAGGTAATAACGTAAGTTTCATCACTTAAGTGTTTAAGTGTATTGGCTAGATTCGAATAGGTAAAGGAAGACATTCGAATCTGTGATAGATTCGAATGTATCCTTAGATTCGAATGGGCTAGATTCGAGAGTGTCATTGTGGACAGACTCGAATGTGCCTTGGGCCAGATTCGAGTTTGGCCCACATCAGACTCGAATCAGGGTCTATAATTAGGGATAGACTCGGAGAGAATTAGTTCGTAGGATCGTTCGTGTGTCGTTCGTTCAGCGTCTAATAGTCTCCGTGTTCCGTTGGTTGAGAGTTGTCCGTCTAACCGTCAACGAGGATTCCGCACTCGTTCACGGATCCGCGTCTAGATAGATCTTGCAGTGGTAGACCTTACACCTAAGCTGATGAAACTCGAGGATTACTATTGGTGGAAAGATCGGTTTGCTGATTTTGTGCGTTTCAACGATATGCGCATGTGGGTATGTATTGACGAAGGATACATTCCACTTATCTCAGAAGTCGAAGGCCGTCAGAGAGTCTTATCATATTAGATGATGAAAGAAGATGATAAGAAACTTTATGAAGCCGAGAACAGAGCTTTCTCAATTATTCGAATGGCTTTGCCTCAGGATATACTACACACATTTCGGACTCAAAAGACTTCGAAGGAACTTTGGGAGTCGCTAGAAAAGAGGTGCGAGGGTAATCCAAGGGTTCGAAGGAAGCGCATGGAGCTGTTGACACAACAGTTTGCTATTTTCAAGTCTTTGAAGGATGAACAGCTGGATGATACCATCACCCGGTTCTATCATCTGTTGACAGAGCTTGAAAGTCACGGGATTGAGTATAATGACAGTGAGAAGAACAATAAGCTTCTTGATGCCTTACCAGCCAAATGGCCGATGTATGTGGCAATGATAAAGCTTAATGAGGACAAGTATTATACCCAATCATTGGAGGATATAGTGGGAACGTTGCGAGCTTATCATTTGTGGTCGCGTACGGAAACTGTGTTCAGGGGAAGATAAACGATCCTGCTCTCTGGGATGAAGACTATGATCAGGTCGACCCTGACGATCTTGAGGAGATGGACCTTAAATGGCAACTGGCCATGGTAACCCAACGAGTTAACAGATTCATCAAACGAACTGGGTGGAATCTGACTATGAATAATAAGGGAATTGGATTTGATAAGTCCAAGGTCAAGTGCTACAATTGTCAAGGTCTGGGACACTTCGCCAGAGAATGTCAGAGACCGAAGGTAGATACATACCAAGGGCAGAATCAGCATCATGGACAGTTTCAGAATCAGTCCCAACAACGATATCTTCCGAGTTCATCTGCCGGTCAAGCCAATCTAGCTGGTCTACTATCAAATGTCACATCAGACAGACAGCTGGATGGTACCTACGACTGGAGCTCACATCCGGAATCAAATGCTCGGGCTTTTATGGCTGAAGTCACGGGGAATGGATGTGAAGGGGAAGAGCAGACCACAAGGGACAACAGTCCGATGTGGGTGGAGAAGACGAATGATCAGACGCTTCTGGAGTTTGCCGCTCAAATGGCCAACGTGGAATCCGACCACACAAAGGTTAGTCTGACTTACTCTCTTTTTCATGAATTATGCATGTTATGTGTTACTTCTAACGATAGGTTGAATCTAGTCTTAGAATCACATAAAACCATAACTGCTCAAAATGAGTCTCTAAAAGCTGATAACGCTAGCCTAAATGACATTAAGCAAGATCTTAAGGACAAGCTTAAAGCTGATGCTCAAGATGTCATAGTTCTAAAGGACAAGCTGAGTTACCAGTGCGTAAGATTAGAACTGATGTATGAGCATGTAGAGGCTTTAACCAAAGATCTTAAGACAAAAGAAGTAGAGCTAGCTGAAACAAAGGTGAAGGTAGCAGAGGCGAATAGTAAGCTAGAGAAGTTTAGGAATTCAAGCCTGAACCTTGGGAAATTTTAGATGCTCAACGCCAATCTAAAAAGCCTGTAGGTCTAGGATTTCATGAAATTCCTCCTCCTTTTAATGCAAACTACGTGCCTCAACCTCAGGAGAAAACTGAAAAATCAGTAGACTTAGAGGACATACCTAAACCTATATCTGAGCCTGTATTAGAAAATACACCTAAGGTGACTGATACGACCGTCAGGGTTAAGAAAGTAAAATTTGTGTCTTCCTCCAGTGAAACACCTGCTGGAAAACATAAAATTGATTTTAATGATCAGGACGATGAACCAGTCACAATAGATGCTCAGCCTGACCAAGACACTAGTGAGACACCTAAGTCTAAGGGCACACACAATAAGTCCATAGACAAGATGTCCTGCTTTAGATGTCATGAAAAGGGGCATGTTGCTTCTAACTGTCCGCTTAGGAAAACTGAAGTTACACCTAAGACAGGGAAGCCAACACCAGTTAAGCCCTCAACAAATGTGGCGAGCACTAGTAGTTCTCAGAGTACCGAGAAAACTGTGCAGGCCGCACCAAAACAAGTTGTGAAACAAACACCGGTAAAGGTTGGACCAAAAGAAGTGGTTAGGACTAATTCACCGAATCGAGTCGTAAATCAATCTAGGTCTGGTCCTCAACAACAATATAGGAGCACAACACCTAGCAGAGCATACACTCCGGTTAGGTCACACACTCCTATTAGGCATCACACACCGGTTAGAGCTCAGGGATCACAATCTGAAATGCAATATAATCGGAATTATTCAAGAGCTCCACAACAAATGCCTACTCAAAGGCAAAGAGTGAATTTACATCACTCGGCACCACAACAAACTCACGTTCAACGACCCAAGTCACCTGAAAGGCGAGATGGGTATTTGAAAGAGTTTAAGTATGTGGACGAGAATGGTATAACCAAGTCAGTTATGGCTTGGGTTCCCCGTGATAACTAACCTATTTTCTTTCATGTGCAGGAGATTACCACAGGTCCAAACAACAAATGGTTCGTTGACAGTGGATGCTCCAGGCACATGACAGGGGAAAGAAGTCTCCTTACAGACTTCAAGGGTGGGAATCGGGGATTCGTATCATTCGCGGGAAATAAAGGAGGAAACATCACGGGTACCGGAGTGGTCACTAATGGGACAATCAAGTTGGATCAAGTTTATCATGTTGATAAACTGGTTCACAATCTCATTAGTGTATCTCAAATCTGTGACAAGAAGAATTCAGTGTTGTTCACAGACACTGAAGCGTTAGTGCTAAAACAGGGTTTCAAAATTCCTGAAGAGTGGATATTGATGCGGGCACCAAGGAAGAATGACTTGTACATGCTTGATATGAACAAGCCGGAGACTTAGATGGGGCCAATCTGTCTGTTATCCAAAGCTTCGGAGACGGAATCAGTGTTGTGGCACAGACGCATGGCACATTTGCACCTAAGGAATATGAATTATATAACGAAAAATGGGTTGGTGCAAGGTGTGCCTATGAAGAGCTTTCAGTTCGAGGACAAGTGTCTACCATGCAAGAAGGGCAAACAACATAAGAAGACACACAAATCCAAGACTCAGAATTCCATAACCTCTACATTCGATTTGTTGCATATGGATCTCTTCGGACCAATCAACAAAAGGAGTATAGGAGGTAGTTGGTATTGTTTGGTTATCACTGACGATTACTCACGATTTTCTTGGGTTTTCTTTCTAGGTACAAAGGACGAGACGGCTTCCAAGCTCATCGGGTTCTTAGACCAAGTGGAGAATTCCTATGGAACACGGGTTAAAAGAATACGTAGTGATAATGGAACTGAGTTCAAAAACACTGTAATTGGTGTATATTGCCTCTCAAAGGGCATAGTGCATCAAATTAGTGCACCATTTGAGCCTCAACAAAATGGGGTGGCTGAACGTAAAAACAGGTTATTGATTGAGGCAGCTAGGACTATGCTTTCGGATTCAAAGCTTCCTAGCATGTTTTAGGGGGAGGCAGTGAATACCGCATGTCATATTTTAAACCGAGTCTTAACTGTCAAATCTTTGAACAAAACCTGTTATGAAATTTTGAATAAACGGCCACCTAATTTAACTGGCTTCGAACCGTTTGGGGTACCATGCACTTTATTGCGTAAAAAACATCAACCGAAGTTTGGTGAAAAGGCTGACGAAGGATACTTCCTAGGTTATGTGCCGAACTCACCAAACAAACGGGTTTTTAATAAAACAAATGGTACAGTGGAAATTGTGTATAACATTGAAGTCACAAGTTATACACATGGAACCCAAACAGGTCCGGAATGGATATTTGACTATGATAAATTATTTGAGTCATTTAACATTCCTTTGGATGAAAATGCAGGTACAATCGAAAAGGACATGGCGACGTTGCATCTGAATGACGAAAGTCATACCTTTCTGAGGACTACATTTCAATCCACATCCGAGCCTACTGCGACTGAAGATGGATCTACAGAAGTTACTAATCCAGAGGCACCTTCAACTGAGAATCAGACTCAGACAACAAATTCCAACTCTGAGGAAACTGTCCACGAGGAGGAAAATGTGGAATCTGAGGCTGTTCCCCCATTAGGTGAAATAGGATCTAACTTAGGAGATAATCTGAGAGTTGACAAGATAGAGACCTCTAGGATCAACAAGAACTATCCTACAGAAAGCATCATAGGAAATCCTAACGAGGGTGTGAAGACTAGGAGTAGTTTAAATAACAACACTGTGTTGTTGTCGATGATAAACGACTCTGAGGCATATCATACCTGTCTCTATTCGTGTTTCATATCGCAAGTAGAGCCTAAGAATGTGCAAATGGCACTTAAGGATAACTCCTGGGTTGAAGCGATGCAGGAAGAACTTTCGCAGTTTAGGAAACTAGAAGTGTGGGAGTTAGTTCCATTACCTCGAGGGGAAGTTGCCATAGGAACCAAATGGGTTTTTAAGTGCAAAAGAGATGATCGGGGTATAGTCACTCGCAACAAAGCTAGGCTAGTTGTAAAGGGTTTCAACCAAGAGGAGGGAATCGATTACAATGAGGTGTTTGCACCAGTAGCTAGGCTAGAAGCCATTAGGTTGTTTCTGGCTTTTGCTTCCTTCAAGGGCTTTAAGGTATATCAACTAGATGTTAAGAGTGCTTTCCTCTATGGGAAAGTGAAGGAACTGGTGTATGTAGAACAGCCGCCCGGATTTACAGATCCAAAATATCCTGATAGAGTATATCGTTTAGATAAGGCTCTATATGGATTGCATCAAGCACCAAGGGCGTGGTACGAGACTCTATCCAACCATTTATTAGAGAACGGGTTTGAAAGGGGTAGGATAGATAGTACGCTGTTCGTTAAAAGAAAGGGAGAACACTTCATCTTGGTACAAGTGTACGTAGATGATATCATTTTTGGATCATCAGACGAACAAATGTGCAAAGATTTCGAGAAGGTGATGAAGTCGAAATTCGAGATGAGTGCAATGGGAGAGTTAAATTTCATTTTGGGGTTACAAGTTGACCAGAAGAAGGATGGTATGTTTATCCATCAGACGAAGTATGTCTATGACATTTTTGAACGCTTCGGGATGGAAGGAACAAAACTGACTGCCCATTTCAGCACGCCGATTCAAGTGAATCACAATCTCGGACCGGGTACTGAAAGTGATACCGATGTGGATCCGACGTTATATCGGGCCATGATTGGATCACTTATGTATTTAACTGCTTCAAGACCTGACATCATGTTTGCTGTGTGTATTTGTGCTAGGTTTCAAGCGAATCCGAAGGAGATGCATATGAAAGCTGTGAAGCGGATTCTACAATACCTCAAGTCGAAACCGAAGCTGGGACTTTGGTATCACGCGGAGGGAGATCTAGAGTTGGAGGCATTCACGGATTCTGACTACGGAGGATGCAGCTTGACGCGCAAATCAACAACTGGAGGTTGTCAATTCCTAGGAGGGAGACTGGTATCCTGGCAATGCAAGCAACAGACGTCGGTAGCCGTGTCAACGTGCGAGGCCGAGTATGTTGCTGCTGGTAGTTGCTGCTCACAGGTTCTGTGGATTCAACAACAATTGCGGGATTACGGTTTGGCTTACACTCAAACTCCCATTAGGATAGATAACCAATCTACAATTGCTATAACGAATAATCCAGTTAAACACAGTAAAACAAAGCACATAGACATAAGGCATCATTTTATTCGTGATTGTGCTGAAAAGAACTTAATCAAATTGGTAAAAGTGGCAACGGACGATAATAATGCAGATTTATTTACCAAAGCATTTGATAAGTCACGGTTTGAATATTTAATTCAACTAAATGGAATGCGCAACCCAGAGTAATTTGACCTTAGTAGTAGTTTATTTCCGTTTATAGCTGTAGTCTTTCTTTTTTTAGTAAGTTTGCTAAATTAGGATAGTTTCTATTTTTAGTAAGTTAGTAGGTTATATTATTTTCTTGCTATTTCTTATGAAAAACAAAAGAAAAAAGAGGGAAAACCATAAAAAAAATTAAAAAAAAAAGAGAATATCAGAAAAAGAGTTAAGTCTTAGAAACATAGGTTCAAAGTGACGAAAATTAGCACAGTCGTTACAAACTCTAAGTATTTAAGCTTTCACACATAATGCACCTAAAATTCTAAGTGTTATACTTTATTTTAGTTAGATGTGTTGGTAGGCATAATACATATAGGGAGTCCCAAGGCAAATAAAATATTCAAGAAAAAGTCAAACGTGTCACTAACTTAGATGTATGACCAATCGGTCTTAATTTTTATGTACAAGACATACAAATTTTGAGTCTAAATGAGGTATGCAAACTTTCTGGGGATGTATAGCAACATCAAATACATCTAAAAATGGAAAACATAGAAAAATCATAAGGAATTGAGAGTCAAAAACATGTAACTTTGTTGTACGTAAGTACAGACCTGTTGCCTCTGTTTTGATTCGGGTTAGCAAGATAAGTCGCTTTGTTGTACGTCGGTACAGACCTGTCACCGCTGTCTTGCTAGCTTTAAAAATAAACTTTAAGTCAAACTAAGACACTTTGTTGTATGAAAATACAGACCTGTGTCCGATGTTTGTCTTTTAAAGAAAGTTTGCACATACCAACAAGTTAGAATCATTGTCTGTATGCCTTGATCATAAAAGTATGTCTATGTCTGAGTCACGTAAGATAATTTCATGATAAATAAAAATGCCAAGGGATATTCCTTAATGTAGCGTGTTTAAAGGGGTAAAATACCAACAATCAGCTAAATGGGTATTTCACGACAAACAATCAAAGGAATCAAAAATGCCTAAGTGTGAATGTTTAAGTACTGAAAGTGAGTATCTGACACCGCTATCTGATTGAACCTTTCTTTGACTATACTCATCAAAAATATTTTGTTTAGCGTTTAGCATAGGCTGTAAGTTGGAATAAATGCAGTTTAAGTCTAAGTTAAATTTTTAGTCAATATTTTAAAATTTTATTTTTACTTTTACTTATTTTTATTTTATTTTATTTTATTTTTATTTATTTTTCTTCTTAGGAAAAGGGTCAAAAATTACTGAGGGTGCATTTATAGTTGGATAAAATAAACACTGCGTGAAAAATCTTGTGCTTAGGGTAAAAGATTTGGCATAGTTTATCATGTTACACAATAAAATTGAAAAAGTTGAAAAAGTTGAATTTATTTCGAAATTTTCTAAGTTTCAGAGGAAATTCGAGTTTAGGTTAAACTCGAATTGGGGTAACCTCGAATCTGTCAGTAGATTCGAAAGTGGCCATAGACTCGAAGGTAGGTGGTATAAATAGGTTAACAGTAACATCATTAAGTCATCTGTTTTCGAATCTATACTCTCGAATCTATTAGGCGATTTTGAATCTATCTGCTCGAGTCTACCGTTTTCCACAAAACAACAATTTGTAGAGTTTCTTACTTGTGTGTTCGATTCTATTGATACATCTACGTATAAGCAACTGGTTTGTACAAGATTTGAGTAGTTTTATTCACCATTTAAGTCAAAATCATCGATATTTGAAGGTTCATAGGTCGAAATCGTATTTTTCAAAAATTACAAAGTTTGGACCTGTAAATAGTCAAATTAAATGCAAATATCTGTGATTAGTACCTAGTAGGGCTAATGAATGTAATTTTCTGAGTCCAAAAAGGTTAAAATCATGAGTTTTGGTGATGATTTGGGCCGACGGGTTCGAATCTGTACATGACACGTCTCGAGTTTGTCAGTAAACTCGAGAAGGTCATTACATTCGAATGTGTCATCAAACTCGAAAAAGGGTTGCTTCGAATCTGTTTATTCGAATCTGTCATTTTATTTGTATTATTCAATTTAAAATTAATAAAACTTGTAGAAATTCATTAGTGTTGGATTTTGTACTTAAACAAGTTCAAAATAAAACAAATTTGAATTTAAGCAAGTTTATTGATTTTTAATAAGGGGTAAAGTCATACAATAGTAATCTACTTTTGAAAATTTATCAATATGGTACGTCTACTTTTTTAATTATCGATATGGTACCTGTACTTCAATTTTTCATACCGATATGACCATATTTGTAATAGGCCCCTGTTTTTCATACCATTAGTACCCTGTTTCGTATATAAAAACCGGACTCTGTTATGTAAAATGATCATATCGATACAGAAAATTAAAGTACACGTACCAAATAGACAATTAAAAAAGTAGACGTACCATATCGATACATTTTCAAAAGTAGGTTTGTATTGTGTAGCTTTACCCCTTTTTAATAATTCTAATAGTTTATCTATTGTGCAGATATGGCTGATCGAGTATTCGTGCCTAAGCATAATATGGTCATTCCCCCGACCATCATATCCCTGAGGCACAGGGTTTCCGTCAGATGATGGATTTCCTAGTGGAATCTAGGATTGCGTATGCATTGTCCCATAACATCCAAATCGTGATTCCATATGTACGGCAGTTTTACGAACATCTGCAAGTTGATTGTACCGTTACACCAACTGTGCTAAGGACAAGAATAGCAGGACAGCCGTTAGTCTTTTCTGCTGATATGCTACGTCAGGTTCTTCAGCTGGGATCCCAAGAGGAAGAAAATGGGCCTATAGACTTTCCCTTAAGTATTAGGCAAGCAGCTTTTCTGAGGATGGGTTACAGCTTGGATGTTACTAAAACATCGTATATGAAGAGTGGGCTAATAGGTCAATGGAGATTTTTGGCACATGTGTTTATGGTCTGTTTTGCGGCCAAGAAAGCTGGATTCGATTATATTGTCTCGAAGATCCAATCCGGGATGATCGCTTTAGTTTATAATCGGCGCTTCAGCTTTTCTGAAATGTTTTTCTCAGAATTTGTTCACCAAATCACGGCTCCGGAGCAGCTACGATTTCTCCTATATCCTCGTTTCATAATGATGCTCATCCGGCACTTCTTGCCGAATTTGCCGCAGCAAAATGAGATTCAGAGTGTCGCGGTGATTGACAAAAGGATTTTTGCTGACTGTTCTGCGCATAGAGGAAGGTTGGCAGTTCCAGTCGAACGACCGTTGTTTGGAGCTATAATCGACAGGAACTTTGAAACCCCGGAAAATGCCAATTGGGCAGGTGAAGTGGACGTTCAACTTAGACAACCACAACAACAACGACAACATCCGCGTCCTCAGCAACAGCGGAGACGCCAAAGAGCTACCGCGAGGCAAACTCAGGCATCTAGGCCTTCTACAAGTCAACAACCAGAGGTATAAGAGGCTAGGCCTTCAAGTACACCTGCAGAACCTATTCCGACATTCGATCAGTTGTGTCAAACGCTGCATGAGATATGTGAAGCGGGTCCTAATGCAAATGAAGAAATTACTGCCGAGCTTATTGATCAATTGTTACAGCCTCCAGAGGGAGAAGATGATGTCTTGAGGGAAATTGATGAATATGAACCGGAGCAAACAGGTAATGACTTGTCATCGTCAGCAACTGAGTCATAAGATATGGAGGAGATAGAGGTTGAAGCTCCAGAGTCCGTATCTACAGAACCGCCTGTTCAAATGGGAACTTATGGATCAAGGTTGGTAGTGAATGAAGAGGCTTCAAGGCGGCGAGCATCAAGAGAGTCTGATGACTCTGATTTTGAAGAAGAAGAGGTCACTCCATTAGTGACGAGGCAAAGGGCTAAGCGTCATCAGTTTATGCAAGGAACTTCCTCAGCTTCAGCCACACAGCCTGAAGTATCTCAATCTCCAGCTACTCCAACTACCATTCCACCATCACCACCACATGCTGAACCGTACATCCCATCACCCATCACTCCAACTCCAATTCAATCCATCCCATCCACCTCATCCACATACACAGATAATCAAAGGTTTTTGCAGCTAAAAGCTCGAGTTGACTTCCAACAGATCCAGATCTTAGGCCTAACAACGGCAATCAGTGAGATTCAGAAGCACAATGCAAATCTGGATAACGAGAATGCCGATCTGAAAAAGATAGTGGACAAAGTACAAGAAGAGAATTTGGAGTTAAAAACTTTTGTCGCTGATCAAGCAGCTGAACTAAGATCGATGCACTCCCTGGTTGAGCAATTAATGAAAAATATACAGGCTCAGGGGGAGACATCATGCCGTGATCAAGTGGAACGGCCGAGGGATGATGATAATGATGAAGATGACCACGACAATGATCCCAGCACGGAAAGACAGAATGAGCCAGTAGATTTTTCTGCTGCTCAGGATGCTCAGTCTCAGGGGGAGCCGAGTCTATCAGGAGCTAAAGAAGGAGAGGCCAGTTCGTCCAAACCTACAGAGTCTGAGATAAATGATATGATTGATGCACTTATGGATCTCGACGACGACCCGATGGACTTGGGTTTTGACTTTGAGGATGATATGGAGGAACTAGAAGAGGGAGAATTTGTTCCTGAAGACATAACGGATTGGAAGTCCGATGATGAGGTTTTTGCTGACGAAGATGATGAAGCTAATGAGATCACCGTTCAGCAAAATCCAATCACTGATACGTATGTGATAGAAGGAAATGATGTTGGTAACATAGAAGTAGTCAATGCTGCTTTAAATGTTGATTCATCAATAGAAGAGCCTGCGAGAGAGCTGACCAATGAAGAGAAAAGAAAGCTATGGTTCAGGGCAGAGCAGAAGGAGTTAGAGCTGAAGAAGAAGATGAGGGTGCCGGGTACTGGAAAGCTGTCAGGAAGCATATTAAGCTGGTTCTTTGATCGGGAACTGCAGCTATTCATAATCAAAAGAAAAGATGGGCTCCAGTACCTCAGAAGATCTCTGAAAGTATTCAACTCATTGCCGAAGATTGAGATAAAAGCGTGTAGGTCCCGAGAGGTTCCCAAAGTATATAGTTATAAGCTGTAGAGGGGGGGGTGAATACAGCAATTTAAAAACTACACAATCTTTTCTCAATGTTTGTATGTATTATCAACAATTTGTTAATTACAAACAAGCTTGAATGCGGAATAGTTCAAGCTGAGATGACAGATACAACAGTATGCATACTAGTCTAAGACAGACTCGAACTAGTATACAATGAATACACTCACTAAGAAGCACTCACTGTGTTTACAAGACTTAAGGAACAGCTTAGGTAAAACAGCTTAGACACACAGATGCTGATTTACAGAAGACTTGCATGCATGAATATCACACTTGCACGTTCACTCTTGGTTTAAGCACTTAGCTTTTTTTTTTTTCACTTCTTTCTGACCTTAGAAGCTTCCTTTTATACTCACTTAGAGGATCTCAGAGAAACATCTTCATTGGACAGAATGAAAAGGAAAAGTCTTGTTGAAAAGACAACATAACCTTTTCTGCACTTTTCTGAAAAGCAGACTTGTCTTCACATGTGCAGAACTTTTGTCTTTTTACTTTGTCTACTGTTGCATTGCCTTTAACTAATTTAGGAATGTCAACTTTGCGTCTTTCTTCCTTGTAAAGGCCTATTTTGATATAAGAAAAAGGTCTGTCACCCTTTTTCAAATATCCTTTTGTCTTCATGTTACAGAACAGCGTGGGCAAGCTGAGCAGTTCTGTTTTCCACTTTGTCTTCGACTTTGTAAACTGATCTTGAAGTCAAAAACAATACATGATGACTTGGAAACAAATTCCATAAAGTGTTTAGCCTGTTCACAAAGAACAGGTTCTGTTCATAAAGAACAGAACACTTTAAAATGCCCAAGCTGCTCAACAGTGTAGAGCAGCGTACACAGTTTATGTCCAGCCTGTTCAGCAGTCAGAGCAGCTTGGACAAACTGTCTAAGTTGCAACACATGCAACATATAGAACAGCTTTAGACTGATATTGCAAATCATTTTCAGGTTTCAATAAGGCATATAACAGGCCTTAAATTCAACCTTCAAACTGCATCAACAGGTGTTGATTATAAAATCTCCCCCTCAGATGTTAGAACAGTGTTGACTGAAGGCCTTTTGTGCCTAACAATGCTCCCCCTATTTGCCCATTAACCAGTCCAAGCTTGGGTCTTGTCAAAATTCACTATAATATTTTTACAAGTACATTGCTGAAGTAAAAATTACAACATTACAGTAAAGTAAAAGATCAGTTTATATATACACTGATTCTTGACTATACTAGAACAACACATGTTCTTACAAGAGTACAACTAATGTACTAATGTATTTTACAACTAATGTAAAAGCAAAAATTACAACTTATGTAATAATGTACAACTAATGTACAGGATGTACAACTAATGTACAAGATGTTTGGACTGTTTGAGTTGGGAGCAGATAATGGCAAGCCTGTCCAACTGATGGACAGCTTCCATTCTTCACCTACCCAGATGGTAGATGGACTTCATATCAGTGGAGAAGGATCCTGAACCATCCTTTCCAATTCTTCTATTGTATCCTCAATTTCCTCAATTTCACTTCTGATAATCATGAACTTGGGATCATTGAGCTCCCCTCTTTCATAGAAGCCTCTGAGCTGTTCCCAGATGGCTGCTCTCCATTTGCTAGACTGCCTGAAAGAAACTGCAAGTCTGAAGGCGACAAGTTGTCTCAGATCAACTTTGTATAGATCTGAGGCCCTTTGGAAGCACTTTTTCTGAGTTAGGGGATCTACAAAAAATGCCCCCAGCTCAGGTTCTTCAATAATCTTGCCATCATCAAACTCTATTCCTTTAGGCAGACTATGATCAAATCCCTTTATTTCAAGGGCATAGTCGCCCTGTTCAATCAGCGCGAGGAGTACCTCCATCTCTGTATCCTTCTTTGTCCTTCTGGCCTTTATTTTGGGGTATGTCACAGAGACACCCTCTTTTACTTCTTTTGGAATCAGGCCCAACTCGCTTACTCTCTCCATCAGCTTCTTGATGTATGCCCTGATAGTCTTAGCCGTTTCTGACTTAGACTGGCTCAGGGCAACTGCCAGTTCCACCCATTCCCTGTATCCCATTTGTGCAACATCAGTGTGATCGTAGGATTCCATTTCAGGGCCTGTTGCACCCATCCTGGTGATCTGAAGTTTCCACTGTGTGCCTTTTCTTGAAATGGGAACATCTTTGACAATCGCTTCCTTGGCAAGCCTTCTAGTAGCAACATCATGAAATTTCTTTCTAGCCAAGTTGTCAAAGTGGAATTTGGCTCTGGCAGATGGTACTTGAGACTTGGTCACAGAGACCTGAGTACCTTTCTCTCCTTCCTTCTCTTTCTCTCCTGCTGATTGCCTGGCAGCTTCCATTATTTTCTTTTGCACCTCCAAGGTAGACATTTTTATTTTCTTTGCTTCTTGGAGGGCAAAAGACTTAGCAGCTTTGGCAGATTCTTCTTCTTTTCTTAACTCTTCCAGAGCCTGAAGCTGTTCTTCCCTAAACTCAAAGTACTTGTGCATAGGGAGGCCCATCTCTTTGGCTCTGGCCTTGTGAAACTGTATTTCTGCCTGTTTCTGCTGCATAGGATCCTCAGCTACCTTTTCTTTGCCTTTAGCTGCTGCTTTAGTGACAGCAGCTTCAGGAGTTTCTTCTTCTTCTTCTTCTTCTTCTGCTAAAATAAGGTGCCTCCTTTTGCTGCTAGGCCTGTCCTCAGGAATGACTTCCTCCCCCTTAGACTGAGCAGGGCTTGGAGAGACAGCCTGAGTAGGCATAGCAGCTTGAGAAACACCTTCAGCTGCACCTGTTTCTGCTGGTTGATCAGTGTGGATTGCAGACACTGGTATCTCCTTAGGAGAAGAAATCTTCTCCCCCTTAGACTTAGTCTTCGAGGCAGATGATTTCTCCCCCTTTGAAGGAGATGAGGCAGCGACTTCAACCCCTGGTCTGCCTGAAGACACAAAGTCAGCAGGCTTGCCAGCAGGTTTGAAAGGTTTAGGACCAACAAGGCTGTTTACTAAGTAAGCCAAGTTATCCTTCACCTCACCAAGTTGGGAAAGACAGTTTTGAAGAGAAGAAGCTTGGGAATCAGCAAGAGTGGTCAGCTTAACAATGTTGTCTCTATCAGAAGCTGTGAACAACAGACTTTGGAGCTGTGCAAGATGGAGTTCAAGAGAATCTTGCACATCAGCAAGGTTTGATGACACAGAATTGGATAGAGAACCAATAAGAGTGTTCAGGCTGGCCAATGTTGTAGGAAGGGTAGTATTGCAAGAAGTGAGAAGAGAGGACAGCTGTTGAGAAATGGCTGCCATAGAGGACACAGAGTCCTGTTGTAAGGCGAGGATAGAAGAGAGAGAGGAGGATACCGTTTGCAACTGTGCAGTGAGTGCAATCAGCTGTGAAGAGTTGTCAGTTTGGGGAGTAACTGGGAAGGATTCTTTGAACATATCAAAGAAGCCTTTGAGCTGCTCAGACACAGAGTCTGAGATGATGGATGATAGGGAGTGTATGGTGTTTTCCAAAGAACCAACTTTGTTGGTCAGCAAAGAAAGCTGATCCTTCAAAGGCAGGTCTTTGGGAGATGGTGGTGTATGGGTGGATTGTTTGGAGTGGGTAGATGGAGAAGATGATGATGAGGCTGGTGTTTGAGGATGTGATGGAGAGGGAAGAGGGACTTGGGATAGAAGCTCCATAGCCTGGGCAAAAGTAAGATGGCCCAGGTTAGAGGGATCAAGAGGTCCTTCAGCAGCGGCTGTAGCTGCATCACCAGGAGAAGGGGATGATGTTTGGGGCCTCTCAGATGCTGCTTGTGTTGCAACACCCTCATGAAGACCAGTGGTGGTTCCCTCTGCAGTGCCTTGGTCTAAAGGCACCTCATCATTGGGAGATGGGATATGCATTTCAACATCAGCAGTGGTGAAATCTGCTGATGGAATTTGCATTGAGGGAGCAGCCTCACCAGAGGGATGGTATGATCCCTGAGGTTCATCAGCTTGGGTTTTTGGTCCCTCAGCAGCTGTTTGGTGTTGAACAGCTGAGTCATGGGGAACAGAAGTTTGAGGCTGAGCTGCTGATTGGTCTATATCAGCAGCGTGGACACCTCGTGCAGACTCAGGGTGTGAGGAGATATGTGTGGGGGACAATGTGGACACAGTATGGAGTGGAGAGGACTCCTGTCTTTCAATATCCTCAGCCTGTTGGGAGGCTGGAATAGTTGATGTGGGTATCTCCGTTTGTACAACTGGTTCCTGTTGGGAGGAACCAGAGGGTCTAGGCTGACTCAAGGGTGACTCAGAATGGAGTGAAGCAGGCTCCAAATGAGCTGAACCTTCTCCCAAAATAGGAGAGGCAGCTGGGGTTGCTTCTTTTACAACTGAACCCTGTTGAGAGGGAACAGAGGAGGTGGTTTTGTGAGCTGTTTTCTTTTTGGCTAGAGATTTTCTTTGGTAATGGATGGATGATGTGGGTGATTGTGGAGTAGGGAGAGGATCTGTTTGGACAGGATGGAAGACTGGGCTAGGAACAGTGGGGCTGGCCTGTTCCATCGTCTCTTGTGCCACAGAGGCACCAACCACAAAGGCTTCAGGCTCAACAGATGAGCCAGGGTGAGGAGTCTGCTCTTCCTCAGCCACAAAGGCTAAAGGAACAGACTCAGATGGAGCTGTTTTGGCCTTCTTTTTCACAGGCCCAGCTTCAGCAGTTGCTAGGGTCCTCTTTACAAGTTTGGACCTGGCTTTGGATTTTCTGGTGGGAGCAGTCTCTGGATCCACCCTCACAGTAGAGGGTCCTTCCACTAAACCTAGCAGCCTCCTCATTGGTGTTGATAGAGGAGGCTCATTCTGCAGGACTGGAGTATAGAAAACTCGATTCCCTATAACTGGGAATGCAGCAGTCTTAAGAAGAGGCTGAGAGTTATAAAGATGCTCACCACATACATGCTTGAAAATGAGGCTCAGAAACCTGGGATATCGAACAGCAGCTGGTCTTGACTCTTGCTGCACCAGGTTCCTCAGATTCTGGAAAATCCATTTGGCCATATCCATGGTAGTTCCATCCACAAGCTGCAGAACTACAGGGATTTCATCACGGCTCAGTTGGTCAAAGGAACCAACTTTGCTGCTGAAGCACATCACCACAGAGGCGAATAAGAAACTGTAGGTAGGAGAGAGGTCCTTCCTGAACAGAGTTGCTCCAACTTTTGGTTCTGCTACACCACAGAAGTGCAGCAGATTCTTCATCTGTTCATCTTCAGGCTGTGGTTGATCATATTTGTCAATCACAGGGAGTCGAAGAACTTCCCTGAGCAGATGAGTGTTGATCTCAATGGTCTGAGTCCCATTGAGTATGGTGCCCTTGATGACTTTGGATTCTGGAAGGTAGGCACAGGTATACCAGAACTCATACACCATTTCCTGGTACAGGACACCAGGAGATGCAGTCATTGCGTAGTTCAACGGATGAACTTTCAGAAACTCCACCATTTGTTCGTAACCTTTCCCCACATAGTTTTTGGGGATAGTGAGGTTAGCAATGTAGTTGGTGGGCTTAATGGTTAGCATCGTGGTGACAGATGGATGTTTAACAACATCCTCACCAACGAAGACTGGTAGAAAGGGATTAGGTCTGTGAGCCATTTGGGAATTTTTGAGGTTTGAAGAAGCAAAAGATACTTAGTCGATTTTAGGGTTCTTGAGGATTTCTGGAAATGATGAGGAAGACGAAGATGAAACAGTATGTAGGTATTTATAGGATTTGAATGGTCGAGTGTATGAGAGAGAAAAGATTTGGGCGGTTTGATTTGAAATGTTAGTTGACGGAAAAACGGAACGGTTGTCCATGTCAGAAACATTTGTCAGACCACTTGACCTTTTTAATCACTAACACACGTAACAAACATTATCCGCAGTAATTAAGTTAAATAAAACATAATTTAAGTAACTTAATTATGAAGAAAGGGAATTAAACTGTTGGTCTACGCTGATGGTCAACCCTGTGATGATCAGGGTCAACACAAGGTTCTCAGTCTTCAAGCTGTTCTCCCTTCAAACTGTACCTTCAGCCTGCTCTCCTTTGTGAGAACAGGTTGTGTTCAATAGTTGAACAGGTTACAAGACAATGGCTTGTAAGACAGTGTGAAGAAGTGAACAGGTTGAAGACTGGACCATCAGAGCAGGCTGGACGAATAAACAGGTTAAACTGTTTTTGTTCAGCCTGTTGTATGTTCAAGCTGTTCAAGTTTTTCAGACAAATGACTAAGTACAGAACATGTATAACCTGTTCTGTCTAAGCTGTTCAGAGAAACTTGAGCAGTGTGAAACATACAAATTATTAGACCTTTGAGAGACACTTAGTCACTCTTGTTTAACATGCCCAGCTTGCTGACAAGGTAAATTAAACCCTTGTTTTCATCCGAGGTTTGGGAAAATGTCTGCAAGCTGTGCATTTGTGGAAGAAACTTACCTCCACATACCTTTCTGAATGTGATCCCGGTGAAGTGATGTCTGACTTCAAATATGCATTGTTCTTGAGTGAATACTGGATTGTTGGATATGGCTATGGACAACGTTGTGTTAATCACACAAATAGGAGTTTTTTCCTATACACAAGCCCATAGCTTCATCTTCAAGACTGATGCTGCATCCACAAATCTGCCCACAGCAAGCTTCCGCAGCATGTATTCAGCTTCAGCAGTGAAGTGGACACTGATCTGATCTTGCCGTACTACAGTATCGCCAAATGATCAACTTTCCCCAAGGAGTGTGACAATCGCACCTGGTGTGCTTTTTCTCTAACCTGCAGCCGGCAAAAATCAAAATCTGAATAACCTGTTAAGTTCAAGGCTGAGTCTTTGGGGTACCAAGACCCAAACCTGGTGTAACCCTTCAGGTATCTGAAGAGTCTTTTAACACGGCTAGATGTGATTCCTTGGGATCAAGCTGGGAAGCCAGCAATAACAGGTGGCAAACATAATATCAGGTCACGAGACAGTCAAGTATAGCAAGCTCCCAAGCATGCATCTGGAAGCTGTTACGAAACAGATTGGCCAATGGCATCAGCCTCCATTGTTGGCATTGGTTGCCATGGGGTTTTAATAGGAAGAACTTTGATCAAATTGAACTTTTCAAAGATCTAAAGTGTAACTTTCTTTGATTTATAAAATTCCAGTTGAGGTTTGTGTAAACCTGTAATCCTAAAAAGAAAGGTAGTTCCCCCATCATACGCATTTTTCAATACTTAGATTTCAATGAGTAATGAAAAATGCTTGCATAGCTGCTCATCATTAGAACCAATATGTATGTCAGCCACATAGATTTGAACAAGCAGAATATCAGACTTCACCGTCTTTATAACAGTGTGGGTATACCACTTACCTCTGGAGTACCCATTGCTCATAAGGAATTAGTAAGAAGTGTCATACCAGGCCTCGAGTGGCTTGGTTTGAGACCAGGAGAGCCTTTGTCCAACTTATAGACAAAACCTGGTGTTGTTCATTTCAAACCTGGAGCTTCGTGACATATACTTCTTCTGTCTGCTTGCCAGCTTCCATTCAAAAATGCACTCTTCACATCACAGCCATTTGAAATAGCCTTTAATTGCTCTTATGAGCAGCTAGGCTAGATACAAACGATTGTGCTTCTAGTCCTGGCCACAGGATCAAAGTTCATCATAGTCAGTCCTTCCGT
>JAANYP010001487.1:0-217427 GCA_020465985.1 Centrapalus pauciflorus | reverse complement strand
GGAAGTAAGGCAAGCAGCATTCTTGAGGATGGGGTATGGCCTTGATGTAGCTAAGGCATCGTACATGAAGAGTGGTTTAATAGGGCAATGGAGGTATCTGGCACATGTCTTCATGGTGTGCTTTGCTCCAAAGAAAGCCAGATTTGACTATATCGTGTTGAAGATGCAATCGGCAATGATAGAATTGGTTTATAACAAGCAGTTCAGTTACTCCGAGATGTTCTTTGCAGAGTTTGTTCACCAAATAACATGTAACATCCGGCACTAAACCAGGTTAGCAACAATGACCTAATCTGTATTTAATAGCCAATTATAACCTAATCAGTGGTCATTAGAAATTAATCAAGTGATTAACAAGGTTTATTAGAAAATTCAACTCAATTAGAATCAAATGCATTGGTGCGATGAATCGGGAAATCAATTAATCCGATAATTTTACGTTATGAAAGATTAATTCAACTAAGTACATATTTAAATTATGATTAGTGACACTAATCAAACATAATACAATTACTTAACATTAATTATGCAAGACTAAAACAATTCATTAAAACAATGCATCCATAAGTATTTATGAAATTACAAGAAAAGAGAAATACAAGAATACAATTCTAAATACTTTTATACAAAAAAAAATGAAAATACATGTATAATACATGTATGGCCGGCCATAGGCATGTGCCATTTAGGGGTTGACTTCTATTTTTTTAATATTACTTTAAACACAATCATTTTGTTTAAAAGTGCACACAACCTCCTACCTTCCATCATTTGAAAGACCAAAAATTTCTATATAAATAGGGAGCATTTCATTCATTTTAATCACACCAAAAACATCTCTTTTCTCTCCTATTGGATCCGGCCAAAACACACACACATCACAAATTTTTCATTCAAGTGTTCTTGGGGGTATTCAAGTGTTCTTGGTCCAAACCTTGCAAGGATTTCAACTTCTACTCAAAATCATACTCTAAATACTTCAAAGTAAGTAAATACTAACTTATTTGATCTTATATTTATGTTTATGTAAGTCTTGCATAATATATATAATCACCAACAACAACAAGTTTCATAAAAACTCAAGTTCATAAATTTCTAGTTTTTGTTTTTAAGTTGTTTCTTTAAATGTGTTTATGAATATATGAACACATCATAAAAGTGTTAATATTATGAAAATAAGTGATATATATGTGTGTTTTATAACTTTTATACAAGTAGTCTTTGAATAAACAACAACAATCATAAGTTGTTTCAAGTTTATAAACTGCGGATTTTCGGCAGAAAATTTATATCGACTTTGAAAATTCATAACGTAACGAAATAAGTTGATTCTTGTCTCAAAAGTTAGATCTATGTCTTAAGTATAGATCTGGAAGTTTTCATAATTTATTTTAGAGTTTAAGACCTCCAGAAATTATTTGGGAAATCGAAATTTGACAGCTCAAAAATGGCCAACATAGGGTTTTTAACGAGCTTTTTAACCAACCTAAACATCTCAAGAAATGGCGGTTCTTGATTCTAAAAATCCTTTGTATATAGTAGTTTAATGTCCTAGATGACCAAAGTCTAAAACATTTTGGAGCTTGGTTAAAAACAGCGTCAAAGTAGGCTGAAAAACATCCGAAAAAGCTGGAAAATTATATATATATATATATATATATATATATATATATATATATATATATATATATATATATATATATATATAAACTTGATGTTTTAAGCGGGTTTTATTTATAAACTTGTAATGTTGGGTGAGTTAAAACATAAAAATCTATAAATAAATATATTATCATATATTAGAGTTATTAAGTCACTATTATCATTTAGGACTCGATTAATCTCGCTCGGTGCATCATCCATCCATTTACGCTAAAAAGCATTTTTCGCTCGTTTTTGCCATCACACGCTCGGTGAGTTCTCATAGCCCCTATTTTCACAATGTTACGTATTGGGGTTGAAATACATGCTTCGTTTTCATATGGACACGAAAACATCTTCATTTCTATTATGTATTACACATGTGGTTCCATCAGCCCTTATATCATGAACCGTTAATTGCATTTACTTGTAAGCGCGAATATATTGTTGGTAGATCTATTGGGAGTCATGTCCCCCATTCGGGTTAGTTCGGGTCGTCTAACAGCGAGTGGATATATATTCAACACACGGTGTTATGTATGGGAATACTGCACAGGGAAAACTCATTTTTATTAAGCTTCGGTTGCATGATGGTTTATATGTAATACATAACTTGGAATTTATGATTTTATAAATTCAAACTCTACTGTTGTTGTCCATACAAGTCAGAATTACGTGTAAACCTATGAGCTCACCAACAATTTTTGTTGACGTATTTTAGCGTGTATTTTCAGGATATTAAGGCAAGTATGCCTTCAGACGTATTTTCTTTCAAGCTTCCGCATCCATGGAGTTGCATGCATATTCAAATTAACGGAGATTTAGCTGCATTATTTTGGATATTTTAAATTATGTAATTAAATCTCTGTATTTTGCGAACTCCTTTACTCATATCACACTATGTAAAACATTGCTATGCTTTAAAGTTTTAATGATATATTTTAAAAACGTCCATATAGTGGTCATTCATTATGATTATGGTTATGCTTCCGCGACGTCGCGCTTCGTTACCAACCGGGGTAACGGGGTGTGACAGATTGGTATCAGAGCCATAGTTATAGTAACTAACTAAAAGACTATGCATGGACCTTGATAGCAGAAAACATGTCCAACCAAGAGATAATAATCTTGTCCGACTCAGTAGAAGAGTATACCCCTACCAGTCCATACAATCTGGTAGTATTTTCTAAGGAGGACCTGACCGAGGAGGAAGACCCCTCGGAGGACGAAGATCCAATGGAAGAATCAGATGATGAAGAACCGATGGAAGAGGACAACGCCAGGGTAGATCCACCATCCCCGGCGATCCCCGCCCGCACTCCATACCACCCAGCAGAGCCTTCATTCAAGCCATACCGTCCTTGCCCACACGGCCCTAAGATGTTGTATACACTCCGAAAGAGGGTAATCACACCGAGAAGGGAGTCTATTCCCATCTCGACCCCCGAACCAATTCCCCCACCACAGCACCGACGGGTAGACGCCCGAAGATGGGGCTGGATACCTGAGACCCTCCGTGAGTGGAGGCAAGAGGAAGGAATCCCTTCCCAGTTCGAGGTCGGAGGACCATCCTCCGCACCGATCACAACACTCACCCAGGAAACGACTGACCAGACCGTACCCCTGCTAGTAGCAAGGTCTTACCGTCATGAACTCCAAATCCGGTTACTTAACCAGAATATTGGAGAATTGACTGCCCGTCTGGAGCGGGAGGAGATTCAGAACTCCAATTTATACTGGGTTAAACAGCATGCCCTCACCATCCAACATGATGGCCTAAATGAGCTTCTGCAGCTACTAGCCGAAAGCGAGGCTCGGAACGAGGAGCTAGCTCAGCGCCTCAACGTGTTGGAGAAAGGAGAGACCCCTGATCACTCCCACACTTAGTACCCTTTATCTATCCTTGTAATATTAGGAAAAATAGTATGTAGTAGTGTAGGACAAAAATTTTCGGGTAATAACCCGCCCATTGTAAGAAAGTTATGAATGATTAATGAATATTGCAAGTTATTTATGAAAATGTGTTTGATGATTATAGTGTTGTGCCTTAAGAAAAATTTAAATCTTTAAGATTCAACTTCTTACACTATGTTCTTTTCTTTAAACTTTAAGATAATGCCGCCAAGAATAGCTATGAACGCTGCAGAAATTGAGGAAATAGTCGCACAAAGAGTGGCCGCTGCTATAGCCACTTATGAGACCAACAGAAACAATTCAGCTAACGGAGACGGTGGTGCTAGCCGAACCACGGGAGGAACTGAAACCCACCCAAAGGGTTGTGGAATTAAGGGATTTTTGAGTTGCAAGCCCCGATACTTCAATGGAACTGAAGGAGCCGTCGGATTAGTACGATGGTTCGAAAAATTAAAGTCTGTCTTCCGTGTTAGCGGATCTATTGAAGGGGACAAGGTGAAGTTCGCCACCCACACTCTGCAAGACAGCGCCTTGACATGGTGGAACTCGTATACCCAGTCTGTGTGGATTGATGCAGCTTACCAACTCGCCTGGACCAAGTTGAAACAAATGACGACCGACGAGTGTTGCCCAAGAAATGAGCTACAGAAGATGGAGTCAGAGTTTTGGAATCTGGCAATTAAAGGAACGGATGTAGCTAGGTACACCAACCGATTCCACGAACTGAGCATTCTGTGCCCTCAGATGGTGACCCCTGAATACAAGAAAATCGAGCGTTACATTTGGGGACTCGCTCCTCAAATTCAAGGCAATGTCACAGCCTTAACCCAACTACCATTCAGGACGCCATCAAAATGGCTAACAACCTTATGGATCAAGTGTCCCGGAGAAACGAAGCGAAGGTCGGGGAAAACAAGAGAAAATGGGAGGACAAGTCCGGGAAGAATACGGGCTCGCAATCCAAGAAACCCGAGACCATCAAGGCTTATGTAGCAGGAGTTTAGTCAAGGAAGGGCTACACAGGTACAAAGCCTTTCTGCAACCAATGCACCAATCATGACAACAAGGGTCCCTGCCCAACCCCTTGTGGAAAATGCAAACGTATTGGTCATTTGGCCAAGGACTGTAAATTTGGAACCACGGGTATCAATGACGGCAATCAGAGAGGCTGCTATGAATGTGGAGTTGTCGGGCACTTTAGGAGTGAGTGCCCGAAGTTGAGGAATGGTGGAGGAGTTCAGGGGAGAGCTTTTGTGTTAGGAGCAGGTGACGCTCGTCAGGATCCCCATGTGATATCAGGTACGTTTCTTTTGAATGACATTTACGCTTACGTACTCTTTGATACTGGGGCTGATAGGAGCATTATATCTGATAAGTTTAGTAAGCAATTGAATGCCACTCCTTTTCCCTTAGACAACTCTTATGCTATAGAACTGCCTGACGGAAAATAATAGAGGCAAGTAGTATTATTTAGGAATGCACACTGAAGCTGGCAGATCATCCCTTTGAGATAGACTTGATGCCTATAGAACTCGGAAGTTTTGATGTAGTAATTGGCATGGATTGGTTGTCACACAATCATGCCGAGATCTTGTGCGGCAAGAAAGTGGTACGGATACCACTCCACAAGAAGAAGGTCCTAACAGTGCAAGGGGAAAGATAGAACTGACAGTTGAATGTCATATCCGTCCTAAGAACATTAAAGTGCCTTAAAAAAGGTTGCCATGCGGTATTAGTACAGATTGCAGAAAAAGAGGCGGAGGAGAAACGACTCGAGGATATTCCAGTGGTTCGTGACTATCCGAAGGTCTTCCCGGAAGATTTTCTTGGGATTCCGCCAGCTAGGCAAGTGGAGTTTCAAATCGATTTGGTGTCGGGAGCTGCACTGGTCGCAAGAGCCCCATATAGACTCGCTCCTTCTGAAATGCAAGACCTATCCAATCAATTACAAGAGTTGATGGATAAAGGATTCATTCGACCAAGTTCCCCACCTTGGGGAGCTCTGGTCTTGTTCGTGAAAAAGAAAGACGGATCTTTCAGAATGTGCATAGACTACCGAGAGCTAAATAAGTTAACGGTAAAGAACCGCCACCCCCTTCCCAGAATTGACGACTTGTATGACCAACTACAGGGATATAGCTTCTACTCTAAGATTGATCTGCGATCCGGTTATCATCAAGTAAAGGTTCGGGAAGAAGACATTCCCAAGACAGCCTTCAGAACTCGTTATGGACATTACGAATTCCAGGTGATGCCATTCGGTTTGACCAACGCACCAGCCGTATTCATGGACCTCATGAATCGAGTGTGTAAACCGTATCTGGACAAATTTGTAATAGTGTTCATTGAGGATATCCTCATCTATTCTAGAAATAAGGAGGAGCACGAACAACATCTCAAGCTGATCTTGGAGTTGTTAGAGAAGGAACAATTATACGCCAAATTTTCAAAATGTGAATTTTGGTTGCGAGAAGTTAAATTCCTTGGACAGGTGATCAACAGCCAGAGAATCCAAGTTATTCCATCAAAAATTGAGGCCATAAAGAACAGGGCAACTCCAAGAACTCCCACGGAAATCTGCCAATTTCTAGGACTTGCCGGTTATTATAGGCGATTTATTGAAAACTTCTCAAAGATAGCAGGTTCCCTAACAGAGTTGACTCAGAAGGATGTAAAATATACCTGGGGTGAAGAGCAGGAAAAGGCATTTCAGCAGTTAAAGCAAAGATTGTGTAGTGCACCAATTCTGTCCTTACCTGAAGGGACATAAAATTTTGTGGTCTACTGTGATGCCTCACACAATGGATTAGGTTATGTGCTCATGCAAAGGGATAAAGTCATTGCTTACGCATCACGGCAGCTCAAAATTCACGAGGTGAACTATACGACTCATGACTTGGAGCTTGCAGCAGTGGTGTTTGCTCTCAAAATATGGAGGCACTACCTGTATGGAACTAAGTGCATGGTGTTCACAGACCATAAAAGCCTTCAGCATATTCTAAATCAGAAAGAGTTAAATATGAGGCAACGTCGTTGGGTTGAGCTACTTAGCGATTATGACTGCGAGATTCGTTATCATCCGGGGAAGGCGAATGTTGTAGCTGATGCCCTGAGCCAAAAGGAACGGGTAATTAATGGTGCGACCAACCCGGATGGGGGCGTCAACCCAAATAGATCTATCCATAATGTTCACATTTACGAAGTAATTAATGGTTCATGATTGAGGGCAGTGATGAAGTGTAACTTTATGTAATACATAAAATGATTCAAGTACTTGTGTCCATAGAAAAAGTTGAGCATGTATTCTCACCCCAAATAATACGAACAAGAAAAAATAAGGGCTATGAAAACTCACCGTGATGGCAAAAGTGACGATCGAGAAGTGCGGTTAAACTGCGATCGGAAAGACATAAGCGAGTCCTAAATGGTATGAGAGACTTAATAAGGACTCTAAATATACACATGTATGATGGGTTTTAAACTTTAAATCATCCAACATAACAAGTCCATTGACAAAAACCCATTTAAAAGTTGAAGTTTATTTATAAGAATTTTCCAAGATTTATCGAGCTTTTTCGGCCTACTTTGAGGATGTTTTTTAACCAAGCTCCAAAATGATTTGGGCTTTGATATTTTTAATCATAAACTACTATATACAAGGAATTTTTCAATATAAAAACGGTCATTTTTTGAGGTGTTTAGGTTGGGGAAAATGTCCGTTAAAAACCCATATATAAGCAACATTTGAGCTGTTAGACTTTTCGGTTCCTAAACAGTATTTGGGGCTTCAAAACTCCGAATTAAATTATGAAAACTTACAGATATTTAGTTAAGACATAGATCTAAATTCTGGAAAAAGAATCAACTCATTTCGTTAAGTTTTGAATTAGTTATGATTTTTCAATGTTGATGTAATGTTTATGGCAAAAAATCTGAATTTCACAACCTTGCAACAACTTGTGATTCTTGTTGTTTATTCAAAAATCACAAGTATAAAATGTTACGAACCGCATTTATGAACATTGTGTTCATAATCTATATTCCTACATTATGTGTTTATACTTATATATACACATTTGTCGTAACAAGTTTTAAATTAAAACTAGTTGTTCATAAACTTAGCTTTTAATGAAACTTGTTATTGTTGGTGATTATATATTATTATGCAAGACATATATTTGCCTTATATAAAAGAAGTAAATGTTGGAAAGATATGTAAATATTTCAAAGGAAAAAGTGTATTTTCCATATTTTTGGACCAAATATAATTATATATAGTTTTGATATATATAATTAATATTTTGTGGGTATGTATTATCTTTGAAGAGAGGATTACAACGATATAAAGAACTTCCAAAATGGAGCTAAGATGAATGAGATATCGATGCTCAAAGATTGGTGTTTGATGTGGGAAATGCAAGTTAAAAGTGTGAAAACTTGTCCCACATAGGAAGAAGGACCAAACCATGAGTGGTTTATAAAGAGGAGCCTTGACAAGCATGACAATTTACTCCAAGACAAATCTTGGGTCCAAACAGTAGCAATTCATTAAACTTGTGTAAACTCGCATCTGCCTCGTACCTTGTATAAGGTATTTTTTTGCTTGAGCCGCGTTCATGTCTTGGACGAATCTGGACGATTCTAGAGCCGTTACAGAATTGGTTTAATGATAGAATTATTATATTTAATTATTAATAAAAAATGTTTTTTTATTATTACAATTAAATATAATTAATTTGTTGTTACAACTCATGGTTTAATAATTCAATTATTATAGTTAATTATTAATAAATTTATTATTATCATTATTAAAATTAAATATAATTAATATGTTCTTACAACTAATCTCCTATAAAATGGATGGAGATGCAAACACCAAAACACACTTGAAAGACTTAGAAAACACTTTGCATTTTTGAAAGTTTTTGCACTTTAACGGAAAGACGTTGCTGCTTCCAAGAACGAAGAACACCATCAATTGACGTGATTTTTAGGCAAGTTGGTTAACTCTGGCAGTACACGCTGCTTTGGCTGTTGTACCCTGGGAAACAGACTTCAAATCTGTTTTAAGGGAATCGTGTCAAACACGAGACTCAGCCTTCTTTTTCGTATTGTAATTTAATTTTTAGTATTGTTATTTCCTTTACTTGTAATTTTAATTTTAGTATTTTATTTATTTCCGTGTATTGTAATTTCATTTCTGAATTGTAATTCGTAATACATTTCTTATATTTTATAATTGGTATCGTACACTATTCTTACAATCTTAAAACAGATTTTACAACCACGATACCGGTTATAAAATTAGGAATTTTAAAGAAATTATTTCTTTGATTCAAAAAAGTTTTGTCTCGAATTAAAATTTCTATTATTGTTTCGATTCGAACCACTTTTGCTCGAATCAATTGTGTTTCCATTTCATTTAATTATTTATGTTTCATTACAAACGAGTTTTGGTTTCGAGACGGATTTAATTTTGCAACAGCCTTGAATAAGCGTTTAATTTGAATGGCAGATTCGATTATTCACTTTTGGTTTCTTAAGCATTGAACGGATGATTCAATTTTAACTTTTAATATAAAATTTGATATTATTCTCGTTTGGGTTATCAGTGTTTGAATGAACGGTTGATTCATTCTATACTTTGGTGTTAAATTGAACAGCAGTTTCAATTTTCAATTAAAGTGACAAAAGTTGGTTATAAAAAAAGATTTAATTTTTGTTATAAACTAATTAAATTGAACGATTGATTCATCTTTCACTTTGGTGTTAAATTGAACGGCATATTCAGTTTTCAATTTTAGTGATAAAATTGGTTATAATAAAAGATTTATATTGTTTCAAAGTGATTAAATTGAATGGTTGATTAAAGTTTGATCAATTAAAGGATTTGACATTGTTTATAATAAAATTGTAATTTTATTATAAAGTGGAGAATTTTCTTTATTTAAAATCATAAAGAATTTATTTTCTTTAGACGTTAAAGAAAAGTGGTAATGTTAGGTGTAATTGTGTCACGGCCGATGACTTCAACTATGACATCTACTGCTAAACCATCAGTTAAGGAGGATATGGTTGATTTGATTGGAGTTCAAAATGCGAATAATATTGCCAATCATATTGAGAAATCAGAATTGTTTTCTCATTTAGATCTTGAACTATGCGTGGTTCATGAAGGCAACGGTGAAGTTGCAAGTGTGATGAATGTGAATATCACCGCAATGGTTTCTGATGTAGAATTGCTAAAATCTGAACCGAATGAATGGTGGATTGACACTGGTTCTACCTGACATGTGTGTTCGGAGAAAAGTTTGTTTACTACTTTGAAAGTAGTTAATGGAAAAAAGATCTTCATGGGATACTTTGATACAGTTGATGTCAAAGGTGAAGGCGATGTGATCTTGAAGATGACATCCGGGAAAGATCTTAAGTTGACAAATGTTTTGTATGTACCGGAAATTCGGAAGAATGTGGTTTCCGGATGGCTGTTAAACATGTTTGGATTTAAAATGGTTTTTGAATCTAATAAATTTGTTTTGACCAAGAATGGTCATTTTGTTGGAGAAGGTTTTGCTTTGATTGGAATGTTCAAAATAAATTTCATGATTTTGAAAAGCAATTTTAATAAAAGCAATTTGATGATCTTGGACATGTCAATTTTAATTCTTTATGTCACTTAATTAAGTTAAATCGCATTCCATCTTTTCATATCGATTCAAATTATAAATGCCAAACTTGTGTTGACGCCAAACTTACAAGACTGTCTTTCCAATCAGTTGAAAGAATAATCGAACCACTTGATATGATTCACACGGATGTGTGTTATTTAAAATCCATTCCTACGAGAGGTGGTAATATGTACTTCATCACGTTTATTGATGATTGTACTAGATAATGCTATGTTTACTTGATAAAAAGTAAATATGAAAAAATCGATAAGTTTGAATTATACAAACAAGAGGTTGAGAACCAACTCAACAAAAAGATTAAGGTTGTAAGAAGTAATCGAGGTGGTGAATATGTGTCACCGTTTGTGGATTTATGTGCTCACATGGAATCCGACACAAATTCACCGCTCTGTACTCACCTCAACAAAATGGAATTGCGTAAAGAAAGAACCGAACTTTGAAAGAAATGGTGAATGTCATGTTAATTAGTTCGGGAATGAGCCAAGAAATGTGGGGGGAAGCTATCCTCTCGGCTACTTATCTTTTGAATAATATACCCCACAAGAAAATGGACAAAACACCGTATGAACTTTAGATGGGAAGAGAGCCATCCTATAAGTACTTACGAGTGTGGGGGTGCCTAGCAAAGGTTGTTGTATCGACACCTAAGGCTCAAAAGATAGGACCTAAAACGGTTTATTGCATATTTATTGGTTATGCAAATCATAGTAGTGCCTATCGTTTTTTTTTTTGTGTATGAGTCTAAAAATTCAGAAATTCACAAGAATACCATCAAGGAATCAAGGAATGCATCCTTCTTTGAGAATATATTTCCTTGTTTAAAAAAGGATCGTGCTAGTTCGTGTAAATCAATTGACGAAAATGTCCAAGATAAGACATTAGGACAACCTGAAATAGAAGAGGTTGAGCCTAGAAGAAGTAAAAGGAAATGGGTTGAAACATCATATGGAGATGATTTAGTCACTTACATGGTTGAAAGTGAACCCTAAACTTACCGAGAGGCGGTAACTTCTTCTGAAGGACATCAATGGGAAGAAGCCATCAAGAGTGAAATTGAGTCAATTTTACAAAATCATATTTGGGAACTAGTGGACCAACCTGAAGGTTGTATAACACTAGGTTACCAATGACTTTTTAAGAGGAAAATGAAACCTGATGGTTCCATTGATAAATATAAAGCACGTTTGGTAATCAAAGGTTATAAACAAAAGGAGGGTGTTGATTACTTTGATACATATTCGACGTGAATAACATCCATTAAATTGGTTCTTGCTATTGCCGCAATAAGAAATCTAGAAGTGCACCAAATGGATGTGAAGACGACTTTTCAAAACGGTGATTTAGAAGAGGAGATCTACATGGAGGAACCCGAGGGTTTTAGTGCTCCCAGATGTGGAAAGAAAGTTTGTAGGCTTGTTAAGTCATTATATGGCTTGAAACAAGCTCCCAAACAATGACATCAAAAGTTTGACCACGTCATGCTAGAATGTGGATTCAAAATTAATGAGTGCGACAAGTGTGTGTACATGAAAGATACAAAACATGGATATATCATTCTTTGTTTATACATAGACGATATGCTTATCGTTGGTAGTAACGAAAGAATGATTAGTTCAACGAAAGAGATGTTGAAATCCAAATTCGACATGAAAGACATGGGTTTAGCGGAAGTGATTCTTGGTATTAAAATCACACGAACCCAAGATAGTCTAGTGTTAAGTCAAACTCATTATGTGGATAAAATTTTTGAGAAATTTAGTAATGGTGATTCTAGTATAGCTAGAACTCCAATTGACACTAGTCAACATCTATCGAAAAATAGAGGTGAAAGTGTTAATCAACTAGAATACTCAAGAATTATAGGCAGTCTAATGTATATAATGTCTTGTACCAGACTGGACATAGCATATGCTGTAAGTAGGCTAAGTAGGTACACGAGTAATCCGAGTCGGATTCATTGGAAAAGTGTGATACGAGTACTTCGGTATTTGAGATATACTCGAGAGTACGGACTGCCTTATAAGAGATATCCAGCTGTGATAGAAAGATACAACGATGCGAATTGGATATTCGATATAAAAGATTCTAGATCTACAAGTGGATATGTATTTACACTTGGTGGGGCTGCTATTTCTTGGAAGTCTTCCAAGCAAACAGTGATAGCTAGATCTACGGTGGAATCTGAATTCATCGCATTAGATAAATGTGGTGAAGAAGCCGAATGGTTACGTCAATTTATTGAAGAGATACCAAAGTGGCTGAAACCCGTTTTAGCCGTTACTATCCATTGTGTGACAACTTTGATTCCCAGTATATTTTGCACTCAAACACAATAATCAAATGATTTGTATTAAGAATATGAAGATTACAAGAGAGAATTTTGACACTCAATCTCTAGGAACTTTCACACTCAAGAACACACACACTTGATGGAGGCTAGATGGAGGCTTCTTTGTGTCTTCTTTTCAAACCCTAGGAGAACAATATCATTTATACCTAAACTTACTTTGGGGGTTTGCCCAAACACTCCCCTTAAGGTCTTGGAAATTAAGATTCCCCCCAAAGTAAACTATTCCTAATTATAAATTGAACGTAGACTTTTATTATATTTAATTATACACTATTTTAGGGCTAACATTGTGATAGCCAATCTGCGATTGGTACAGCGCATAGCATAATGTATAATGGTAAGTCAAGGCATATTAGACGTCAGCATAATTCAATATGACAACTACTCTCAACAGGTGTTATTACTATTGACTATGTAAAGTCAAAGGATGACATTGGGGACCCGCTTACAAAATGCTTAAATAGAGAGTTTGTTTTGAAGTCGTCAAAAGGAATGGGACTAAAGCCCATGAATGAATAAATTCATACAAAGGAAAACCTTACCTTGTTGACTCGAGATCCCAAAATCTTGGTTCAAAAGGACAACCTATTTGTAAGAATAAAGTGTGGTCACTGTCGGGGTTCATGAAAACTCCTAGTCCATTCCTATATGATTTCTAGACGAAAATCATTTTAGTGACAATGAGGTTAAGCATTTTATAATGATTCGGTCGAAATCATTTATGCTATTAACGATTCGGGAGAAATCACCTATTTGAGAGAGAAGTGGGGTCGCTTCGAGTGGAATTGTAGGGGCACAATTCTTAGTAGCTCTCGCAGAACCAGGCTAGTGTTCCATGACCATAACGGACACGACTATGAGCAGTTAACCTTTCTAGGGAGATTCTTGTGTGAAGTGTATTGTCGCCTACACAAATGGCAGCTCAGTTCAAAAACATCGAATTCTACTGACGGCTAGAAGGCTAATTGCATTTCATAAGGGAAGGTTCAAAGGTTTACACCTACCTACCCTATGCAAGATTTCAACCATTGAAAATTCATTGGAATTTTACGTGTCTTCGATCAATCTCATACATGTGGGAGATGATTGGAATGTGTTTTTGATCGATCTCTCATTCATGTGGGGATTATTGGAAAAAAGTGTAAATTTTTCAAAGGAAAAAATGTATTTTCCATGTTTTTGGACCAAATATAATTATATATAATTGTGAGATATATAATGAATATTTTGTGGGTATGTATTCTCCTTGAAGAGAGGATTACAACGATATAAAGAACTTCCGAAACTGAGCTAAGATGAATGAGATATCGATGCTCAAAGATTGGTGTTTGATGTGGGAAAATGCAAGTTAATAGTGTGAAAACTTGTCCCACATAGGAAGAAGGACAGAACCATGAGAGGTTTATAAAGAGGAGCCTTGACAAACATGTCAAGTTACTCCAAGACAAATATGGTGTCTAAACAGTAGCAAATCATTAAACTTGTGTGCACTCGCATCTGCCTCGTACTTTGTATAAGGTATTTTTTTTGCGTGAGCCGCGTTCGTGTCTTGGACGAATCTAAACAATTCTTGAGCCGTTACAGAAATGGTTTAATGATAGAATTATTATATTTAATTATTAATAAAAAAATGTTTTTTTTATTATTACAATTAAATATAATTAATTTGGTGATACAACTCATGGTTTAATAATACAATTATTATATTTAATTATTAATAAAAAATATTTTTTATTATTATTACAATTAAATATAACTAATTTGTTGTTACAACTCATCTCCAATAAAATGGATGGAGATGCAAACACCAAAACACACTTGAAAGACTTGGAAAACACTTTGCATTCTTTAAACTTTTTGTACTTGTTAATCACTTTGATTAAATACTAATGACTATTAATTAGGTAGCAGTGCTAACCTGATTTGGTGTCGGTTGTTACCGGGGTCTTGTTACTTGAGAAAAGATGAAGGTACTTTTGTTTGATCTGGTCTTCGCGTTCGCAAGTGAAATTTGGACCACGTCTAGAATTCCATCTGACTTTGACAATGGGTATGCGATTGTGCTTCAATATCTTGACTTTGCAGTCCATGATTTCTACTGGCTCTTCAATGAAGCGAAGTGTATCATCTAAGTGGATCTATTCCAACGGAGTGACGTGTGTTTCATCTGACAAACACTTCTTTAGGTTTGATACATGGAATGTATTGTGCACGCTGCTAAGCTCCGGTGGTAGGTCTAACCGATAGGCTACATGGCCAATCCTCTTTAGAACTTTGAATGTCCTGATGTAACGAGGATTCAACTATCCTCGTTTCCCAAATCGTATCATGCCCTTCAATGTCAAGACTTTCAGCAGTACTCTTTCTCCTAATTGGAGCTCCCGGTTTTCTCCTTACGTCTGCGTAACTCTTCTAACGATCGCAAGCAGCTTTTAACCGATTCCATATCTGCACTATCTTTTTGGTGGTCTCTAGTATGATCTCTAGGCCAGTGACTTGACTATCCCTGACTTTGGCCCAGCAAAGAGGTGATCTACACTTTCACCCATACAGTGCCTTAAATGGAGCAGCCTTAAGACTCGTGTGAAAACTGTTATTGTACGATAATTCCACTAATGGCAAATGGGTATCCCAACTTTTCCAAAAATCAATTACACAGGCTCGCAACATATCTTCTAGGGTTTGGATTATTCTTTCACTCTGACCATTGGTCTGAGGGTGATATGTTATGCTCATGTCCAAGTTTGTACCCAAAGCTTGCTATAACGATTGCCAAAATCTAGATGTAAATCGGCTATCTCTATCCAAAATGATTGAGACCGGCACTCCGTGTCTAGACGACTTCCTTGAGGTAAATTTGAGCCAAATTTTTTGTCTTGTCGGTTTCCCTGATTGGTAGAAAATGCGCAGCTTTCGTCAGACAATCGACTATTACCAAAATTAAGTCATACCCACTAGATGTATTTGGCAGTTTCGTTATGAAGTCCATGGTTATCCGTTCCCACTTCAATTGGGGAATCTCTGGTTCTTGTAATATCCCTGATGGTTTCTGATGTTCCGCTTTAACCTTGGAGCATGTTAAACACTTGCTAACATATGTGGCAATGTAAGCCTTCATGTTCGGCCACTAGTACAGTTCCTTGAGGTCATGATACATTTTGTCAGATCCAGGGTGAACGTCATACCTTGACTTGTGTCCTTCATCCATGACCAGCTTTCTTACTCCACCAAAGCTTGGTAATCAGATTCTATTCATGAAGTATTGTTGGTACACCCGGTGTGATGATAGCAGTCTAGTTTTGTTATAGATAGTCATTTGTAATAGATGGGGCTTTATTAATACAAGTCATGTTTGTTTGTTCATGTTTATGGATTAAGTTCATGATTGTGTATTATGTTTAAGTCTGCATGTGAAGTTCATGACACTATGAACTTATGGTGATAAGTTCATGCAGTTTGAACTTATGAAAGTAAGTTCTAAAGTCATAAGACCACGAACTTAAGGACGAACTTAAGGAGGTTAAGTTCGTACGAACTTAGCCTTGGTAACTTCGTGAGTTTGGGTCGTGCTCGAACTTAAGGGCTATATTATGAACTTACTAGTGTATTTACAGAGACTTTTGGAGAATCTCGTTTTCAAAGTTTGTCAGTGCGCATAGACGAACTATAGAGTGTTTTCAGAGAGTCTAGGAGCAATACAACGTGTAGGGTCGGTATCTTATCGGCTAGCATTTTGCTGGGCTCCGTGTTTCGCGCGTGATCGATCCGTTAAGCGTCTAACGATGATTCCGCACTCCTTGGACAACGTCGCGCATTGATTCGATCCGTAGACGGTGGACCTTACAAGTGGTATCATAGCCTTTCTTGAATGTTCTCCGTGTTCGTCGCATTTCGTTGAACATTCATAGGGTTTCTTGGCGTTCTTACGGATAAATCACATCCTTTTTCGTAGTTTTCATAGCCAATTTTCATCTTAGTTCATATTTTCAGTGAGATTCAGTGTTTTTAGCCTTAAAAACATTTATTTAATCTGAATTTTTGAAAAAGTCAAATTTTTGGCCGTTTCACGAACTTGCGGCCCTCGAACATAGGAGGTGTTTTTAGGGTTATACGAACTTGTTAGACGCTCCTCCACGAACTTGTCAGAGTTCTCGAATTTGTCAGATTAGGGTTCTACGAACTTGAGTAAGGTTGCACGAACTTGAGCTGTACGAACTTGACTGTCTCGAACTTGATATCCTTGACCTTGTCAGACTCTAATTAGGAATTCACGAACATGACTCTTTCGAACTTAGTGATCACAAACTTAACTTTAAACAAATTTAATTTGGTAAAACGAATTTAATTAAGTCCGTACAAACTTGATTTTAAATTTATTTTAAAAATTAAATAGTTTAAGTTCGTGAACAAAAAGTTTTACGAGAATGTCAAGTTTGCATAAGTTCTTGGAAATGGATCACGAAGAAGGCAAATCAAATTCACCAACCAAGCTAATGAAGATTGGGGATTACTACTAGTGGAAGGATATATTTGTAGGTTTCGCCCGTTTCAATGATATGTGTATGTGGATATGCATAGACGAAGAATATGTTCCCCCAACACAAGAGCTCCAGGGCAGATTCAAAGTTCTGTCCTATCAACATATGAAAGATGAGGACAAGAAGATTTACGAAGCTGAGAATCGGGCTTTATTGGCGATAAGAATGGCATTACCTTTGGAAATTCTGCATTCATTCAGAAATCACAGAACTTCTAAAGAGCTTTGGGAAGCTCTAGAGAAGAGATGTGAGGGAAATCTTAGGGTTAGAAATGGGAGAACGGAATTGTTGAAGTAGAAGTTTGCGATCTTCATGGGGCTGAAGAATGAGACCTTGGATGAGATAATTACAAGGTTCTATCCCCTGACAGAACATGATAACCACAGTGTTAAGTATCACGAATCTGATAAGATTGAAAAACTTCTAGATGCGTTACCAGCAAAGTGGGAGATGTACACCGTGTTGATAAAGCATGATGAAGATAAACCGACAACTCTTAGTCTTGAGGAAGTCATAGGAACACTGAGGGCATACAACTTTAAAATACAAAGGAAAGAGATGGAATATGATCAAGTATAGGATCCTGAAATGTACTTCGGAAAGTCTAAGCCATCAACTTCTAGTGTACCGAAGTAGAAGGCTACAACGTTCTACTCAGGAGAAGAAGAAGGCATACCTGCAGAAGCAGAAGATGTGAGTGGTAGGGCATTTTTAGGGTTTTCTAAACCAGAAGATCAACCACAAAGTTCAACATCATCTTCTCAGGGTTAGCCCAAAAGCTAAAGAGTGCTAAGTCAGTTGAGGAGCATCTAAAGCTTCTAGCTTCGTTTGTAGCAGCATATGGCAACTTCATTCTGTAAGGTCTACCTAACACAGATCTATCTAGACGCGGAACCGTCAAAGAGTGCGGAATCCTCTTTAACGGGTAGACGGAAACAACTCTCACTAGAAACACGGAGACTATCAACGAGCTGTACGAACTACACAAGAACGCACCTACTAGAATATTCTCTCCGAAACAGCACTAAGACTGATGATAAACTCGAAATCGCTTTATGCTTAATCTCTCTCAAATTCTACAAAAAGTCTCATAATTATTCGAGTCAATCCCTAATTATAGAGGCTAATTCGAGTCTGCCATGGGCCAAACTCGAATCAGGCCCAAGGCCCGTTCGAGTTTGTCCTCACTGACACTCTTGAATCTGCCTTAGTGAGCACATTCGAATCTGCCTAAGTGACTCATTCGAATCTAACCTAGATTCGAATCCTAGTCCTTAGAGATTTCGAATTTACCTTTTCACATAATTAACTTAGTATTGAAACTTATGTTTTTACCTTATGTTTGATTTTATCATTGATCTTTATGTTTGAACTTCTTGTAATACGTTACATCAAGTTCAAACATACAATCAATAACTATCAAACATATATAAAAATATATATCAACCACTCGTTAAAACTCAATACTTTGAATATTACTTAAACCAAAATGTTCGATCACTTAGACTGCTATCGTCACACAGGGTGTACCAACAGACTCCCCCTTGACGATATCTTCTAACTATTTACATCTTGATTAAGTACTAGATCTATATATACTACTACCTGCGTATATACTTGCATCTATACATACTCTGACAACTTTTTGGAACTTTCTGGCTTCAGATCTCCATCCTTCATGAAAGAAGATATGTTGACCATGAAGCTTCTTCAGATCGTCCTTTGACAGATTCATCAGATGCAATGGATCATACACTCTCAAAATGACTTTGTCGTCTTGATCCTCCATGATAGCTTCAGCAGTTTCATTATCCAAGTACCACCACTTCATGTTGCTCAAAATACCTTGAGGCATCTTCTTCATTGGCACCCTTCTTAAGCATTTGACAGGTTTGTAGACTATTTTCGCCCATGGTCGTCCTGTATGAGGATCTATTCTTGAAGTAACCTCTACTCTTTTTCCAGACCTCGGTTGGAGTCTCTCAAACCTTCCGGATCTCCCTTCTCGTCTGATTATCTTAGCGATCACTTCAGCATAGGGATCATTTCCGATATTGATCAACTCTTTCCATGCTAGCTCCTTCACCTCTACCTTCGGCAATGTATTGAATACTTTAAGCTTGCGCCTCAGGTATTGGAGACCATCTCTTCTCTTTAGAATAAAAAGTTGCAGTTCCCTGTCGAAGAACCAGCTAATAATACCTCCAGAGAAGTTTTCTGCACCCGGAATCCTCATCGTCTTCTTTATTTTTGGCTCAGTCTTCTTTTCTTCCTTGCGGAACCAAAGATTTAGCAATTCAGCTCTGGTCGGCTCTCTTTCAGCCTCTTCCATTTCTGAATCATCTACCGAAGCCACTTTGATGTCATCATTATCTATTACATGTTGATCAGTATGCTCATATAATTCTGTGACAGGCTGTGATTGAATAATTACTTCATTTACGTTGTCGTCTTCATCTATCACAACCTCATCATCAGATTTCCAGTCAGTAATATCCTCTGGAATGAACTCTCCTTCTTCCAGCTCCTCTACATCATCTTCAAAATCAAATTCCAAATCTAATGGCTCTTCATCAATATTCATCAATGCGTCAATTATCTCACGCACTTCACTTTCTGAGACCTTTGATGAACTCGCCTCACCTTCTTTAGCTCCTGATTGACTCGGCTCCCCCTGAGTCTGAGCGTCCTGAGCAGCAGAAAAATCTACTGGCTCATTCTGTCTTTGAGTGCTGGGATCATTGCCATGGTCATCTTCATCATTATCATCCCTCGGCCGCTCCACTTGATCACGGCAGGATGTCTCCCCCTGAGCCTTTATATTTTTCATTAATTGCTCAACCAGGGAGCGCATCGATCTTAGTTCAGCTGCTTGATCAGCGACAAAAGTTTTCAGCTCCGAATTCTCTTCCTGTACTTTGTCCAAAGTCTTTTTCAGGTCGGCATTTTCATCATCCAGATTTGCATTATGCTTCTGAATCTCACCGATAGCCGTTGTTAGGCCTAAGATCTGGATATGTTGGAAGTCAACTCTATCTTTTAGCTGCAAAAACCTTTGATTTTCTGCGTAGGTGGATGAGGTGGATGGGATGAATTGAATTGGAGTCAGAATGATGGGTGATGGGATGTACGGTTCAGCATGTGGTGGTGATGGTGGAATGGTAGTTTGAGTAGTTGGAGGTTGAGATACTTCAGGCGGTGTGGCTGAAGATGAGGAAGTTCCTTGCATAAACCGATGACGTTTAGCCCTTTTCCTTGTCAATAGAGGAGCAACTTCTTCTTCTTTGAAATCAGAGTGATCGGACTCCCTTAATGTTCCTACGCCTCGAAGCTTCTTCAGACACTACCAATCTCGACCCATAAGTTCCTATCTGAATGGTTGGTTATGCTGTAACAGATTCTGGCACTTCAACTTCTATTTCTTCCATATCTTCAGATTCAATGGCTGAAGATGACACGTCATTACCTGTTTGCTCTGGTTCATATTCATCAATTTCCCTAAGAATATCATTTTCTCCTTCCGGAGGCTCTAGCAATTCTCCAATTAACGCAGCTGATATTTCTTCATTGGCATTTGGACCCGCTTCGCATATCTCATGCAGTGTTTGACACAACTGATCGGATGTCGGAATAGGTTCTGCTGGTGTACTTGATGGTCCAGCCTCCTGTGCCTCTTGATGTTGACTGGTAGAAGGCCTACTTGCCTGAATTTTACTCGCAGATGGTCGTTGGCGTCTCCTTTGTTGCTGAGCACGCGGTTGTTGCTGCTGCTGTTGTTATGGCTTTCGAAGCTGAACTTCTACTTCACCTGCCCAGTTGGCATTATCTGGTGCCACAAAGTTCCTGTCCATTACAGCCCCGAACAAAGGTCGCTCGACCGGAACTGCTAGTCTTCCTCTGTGCGCAGAGCAGTCAGCAAAAATCCATTTATCAATGACCGCTACACTTTGAATCTCATTTAGCTGCGGCAAATTAGGCAAAAAGTGCCGGATGAGCATCATTATAAAACGAGGATATAGGAGAAATCGTTGCTGCTCCGGAGCCGTGATTTGATGAACGAACTCCGAGAAAAACATCTCTGAAAAGCTGAAACGCTGATTATACACCAATGCGATAATCCCGGATTGGATCTTCGATACAATGTAGTCAAAACCCGCTTTCTTGGCCGCGAAGCACACCATGAATACGTGCGCCAAAAATCTCCACTGCCCAATAAGCCCACTCTTCATGTAAGATGTCTTAGTAACATCCAAGCTATACCCCATCCTCAGAAAAGCAGCTTGCCTAATACTTAAAGGAAAGTCTATAGGCCCATATTCTTCCTCCTGAGTCCCCAGCTGCAGGACCTGACGTAGCATATTAGCAGAAAAAACTAACGGCTGTCCTGCTATTCTAGTCCTTAGAACTGTCGGGGTGACAGTGCAATCCACCTGTAGATGTTCATAAAACTGGCGAACATAGGGAATAACGATCTGAATGTTATGGGATAATGCAAACGAAATCCTAGACTCCACTAGGAAATCAATCATCTGTCGGAAGCCCTGCGCTTTAGGGATATTATGGTCGGGGGGAATGACCATATTATGCTTAGGCACGAACACTCTATCTGCCATGTCTGCACAATAGATAAAATATTAGAATTATTAATAAATAAATAAACTTGTTTAAATTCAAATTTGTTTTATTTTGAACTTGTGTAAGTACAAAATCCAACACATATGAATTTCTACAAGTTTAATTAAAATTAAAGTGAATAATTCAAATAAATTGACAAATTCGAACAAACAGATTCGAGGAAACTCTTTTTCGAGTTTGATGAGAAATTCGAATGTAGTGACCTTCTCGAGTTTACTGACAAACTCGAGAGTAGTCTTGAACAGATTCGAAATTTTCGACCCAACTCATCACCAAAACCCATGATTTTAACCTTTTTGAACTCAGAAAATTACATTCATTAGCCCTATTAGCTTCTAATCACATATATTTGCATTTTATTTGACTATTTACCGGTCCAAACTTTGTAATTTTTGAATAACACGATTTCGACCTATAAACCTTCAAATATCAGTGATTTTGGCTTAAATGGTGTATAAAACTACTCAAATCTTGTACAAACCAGTTGCTTATACCTAGATGTAGGTGTAGAATCGAACCACCAAGCAAGAAACTCGACAAATAGTTGTCTTTAGTGAAATCGGCAAACTCGAGAGGAATAGATTCGAAATCGCCAGATAGACTCGAGAATATATATTTGAAAACAGATGACTTAATGACATTACTGTTAACCTATTTATACCACCTACCTTCGAGTCTATGGCCACTTTCGAATTTACTGACAGATTCGAGGTTACCCAAATTCGAGTTTAACCTAAAGTCGAATTTCCACCTGAAACTTTGAAAATTCCGAAAATTTTGAAATAAATTCAACTTTTTCAACTTTTTCAATCTTATTGTGTAACGGAATAAACTATGCCAAATCTTTTACCCTAAGCACATGATTTTCACGCAGTCTTTATTTTGTTCAACGGAATAAACTATGCCACTTTTACCAACTTGATTAAGTTCTTTTCAGCACAATCACGAATAAAATGATGCCTAATGTCTATGTGCTTTGTTTTGTTGTGTTTAACTGGATTATTTGGTATAGCAATTGTAGATTGGTTATGTATCCTAATGGGAGTTTGAGTGTAAGCCAAACCGTAATCCCGAAATTGTTGTTGTATCCACAGAACCTGTGAGCAGCAACTACCAGCAACAACATACTCGGCCTCGCACGTTGACATGGCTACCGACGTCTGTTTCTTGCATTGCCAGGAAACCAGTCTCCCTCCAAGGAATTGACAACCTCCAGTTGTTGATTTGCGCGTCAAGCTGCATCCTCCGTAGTCAGAATCCGTGAACGCCTCCAACTCTAGATCTCCCTCCGCGTGATACCAAAGTCCCAGCTTCGGTTTCGACTTTAGGTATCGTAGAATCCGCTTCACAGCTTTCATTTGCATCTCCTTCGGATTGGCTTGAAACCTAGCACAAATACACACAACAAACATTATGTCAGGTCTTGAAGCAGTTAAATACATAAGTGATCCAATCATGGCCCGATATAACGTCGGATCCACATCGGTATCACTTTCAGTACCCGGTCCGAGATTGTGATTCACTTGAATCGGCGTGCTGAAATGGGCAGTCAGTTTCGTTCCTTCCATCCCGAAGCGTTCCAATATGTCATAGACATACTTCGTCTGATGGATAAACATTCCTTCCTTCTTCTGGTCAACTTGTAACCCCAAAAAGAAATTTAACTCTCCCGTTGCACTCATCTCGAATTTCGACTTCATCACCTTCTCGAAATCTTTGCACATTTGTTCGTCTGATGATCCAAAAATGATATCATCTATGTACACTTGTACCAAGATGAAGTGTTCTCCCTTTCTCTTAACGAACAGAGTACTATCTATCCTACCCCTTTCAAACCCGTTCTCTAGTAAATGGTTGGATAGAGTCTCGTACCACGCCCTTGGTGCTTGATGCAATCCATATAAAGCCTTATCTAAGCGATATACTTTATCAGGATATTTTGGATCTGTAAATCCGAGCGGCTGTTCTACATACACCAGCTCCTTCACTTTCCCATAGAGGAAAGCACTCTTAACATCTAGTTGATATACCTTAAAGCCCTTGAAGGAAGCAAAAGCCAAAAACAACCCAATGGCTTCCAGCCTTGCTACTGTTGCAAACACCTCATTGTAATCGATTCCCTCCTCTTGGTTGAAACCCTTTACAACTAAACTAGCCTTGTTGCGAGTGACTATACCCCGATCGTCTCTTTGGCACTTAAAAACCCATTTGGTTCCTATGGCAATTTCCCCTCGAGGTAATGAAACTAACTCCCACACTTCTAGTTTCCTAAACTGCGAAAGTTCTTCCTGCATCGCTTCAACCCAGGAGTTATCCTTTAGTGCCATTTGCACATTCTTAGGCTCTACTTGCAACATGAAACAAGAATAGAGACAGGTATGATATGCATCGGAGTCGTTTATCATCGACAACAACACAATGTTGTTATTTAAACTATTCCTAGTCCTCACACCCTCGTTAGGATTTCCTATGATGCTTTCTATAGGATGGTTCTTGTTAATCCTAGAGGTCTCTATCTCGTCAACTCCCAGATTATCTCCTAAGTTAGATCCTATTTCACCTAATGGGGGAACAACCTCAGATTCTACATTTTCCTCCTCGTGGACATTTTCCTCAGAGTTGGAATTTGTTGCCTGAGTCTGATTCTCAGTTGAAGGTGCCTCTGGATCAGTAACTTCTTGAGATCCATCTTCAGTCGAAGTAGGCTCGGATGTGAATTGAAATGTAGTCCTCGGAAAGGTATGACCTTCGTCATTCAGATGTAACGTCGCCATGTCCTTTTCGATTGTACCTGCATTTTCATCCAAAGGAATGTTAAATGACTCAAATAATTTATCATAGTCAAATATCCATTCCGGACCTGTTTGGGGTTCATGTGTATAACTTGTGACTTCAATGTTATACACAATTTCCACTGTACCATTTGTTTTATTAAAAACCCGTTTGTTTGGTGAGTTCGGCACATAACCTAGGAAGTATCATTCGTCAGCCTTTTCACCAAACTTAGGTTGATGTTTTGTTCGCAGTAAAGTACATGGTACCCCAAACGGTTCGAAGCCAGTTAAATTAGGTGGCCGTTTATTCAAAATTTCATAACAGGTTTTGTTCAAAGATTTGACAGTTAGGACTCGGTTTAAAATATGACATGCGGTATTCACTGCCTCCCCCCAAAACATGGTAGGAAGCTTTGAATCCGAAAGCATAGTCCTAGCTGCCTCAATCAGTGTCCTGTTTTTACGTTCGGCCACCCCATTTTGTTGAGGCTCATATGGTGCACTAAATTGATGCACTATGCCCTTTGAGAGGCAATATACACCAATTACAGTGTTTTTGAACTCAGTTCCATTATCACTACGAAGCCTTTTAACCCGTGTTCCATAGGAATTCTCCACTTGGTCTAAGAACCCGATGAGCTTGGAAGCCGTCTCGTCCTTTGTACCTAGAAAGAAAACCCAAGAAAATCGTGAGTAATCGTCAGTGATAACCAAACAATACCAACTACCTCCTATACTCCTTTTGTTGATTGGTCCGTAGAGATCCATATGCAACAAATCGAATGTAGAGGTTATGGAATTCTGAGTCTTGGACTTGTGTGTCTTCTTATGTTGTTTGCCCTTCTTGCATGGTAGACACTTGTCCTAGAACTGAAAACTTTTCATAGGCACACCTTGCACCAACCCATTCTTCGTTATGTAGTTCATTTTTCTTAGGTGCAAGTGAGCGATGCGTCTGTGCCACAACACTGATTCAGTCTCCGAAGCTTTTGACAGTAAGCAGATCGGACCCATCGAAGTATCCGGCTTGTTCATATCGAGCATGTACAAGTCATTCTTCCTTGGAGCCCGCATCAATATCCATTCTTCAGGTATCTTGAATCCCGGTTTTTGCACTAACGCTTCAGTGTCAGTAAACAGCACTGAATTCTTCCTATCACAGATTTGAGATACACTAATGAGATTATGAACCAGTTTATCAACGTGATAAACTTGATCCAAGGTAATCGTCCCATTAGTGACTTCTCCAGTACCAGTGATGGTTCCTCCTTTATTTCCCGCGAATGATACAAATCCCCTATTCCTACCCTTGAAGTCTTTAAGGAGACTTCTTTCCCCTGTCATGTGCCTGGAGCATCCACTATCGACGAACCATTTGTTGTTTGGACCTGTGGTAATCTCCTGCACATGAAAGAAAATAGGTTCGTTATCACGGGGAACCCAAGCCATAACTGACTTGGTTATACCATTCTCATCCACATACTTAAACTCTTTCAAATACCCATCTCGCCTTTCAGGTGACTTGGGTCGTTGAACAGGAGTTTGTTGTGGTGCCGAGTGATGTAAATTCACTCTCTGCCTTTGAGTAGGCATTTGCTGTGGAGCTCTTGAATATTCCGATTATATTGCATTTCAGATTGTGATCCCTGAGCTCTTACCGGTGTGTGATGCCTAATAGGAGTGTGTGACCTAACTGGAGTGTATGCTCTGCTAGGTGTTGTGCTCCTATATTGTTGTGGAGGTCCAGACCTAAATTGATTAATGACACGATTCGGTGAATTTGTCCTAACCACTTCTTTTGGTCCAGCCTTTACCGGTGTTTGTTTCACAACTTGTATTGGTGCAGCCTGCACAGTTTTCTCGGTACTCTGAGAACTACTGGTGCTCGCCACACTTGGTGAGGGCTTAACTGGTGTTGGCTTCCCTGTCTTAGGTGTAACGTCAGTTTTCCTAAGTGGACAGTTATAAGCAACATGCCCCTTTTCATGATATCTAAAGCAGGACATCTTATCAATGGACTTCTTGTGTGTGCCCTTAGTTTTAGGTGTCTCATTTGAGTACTGGTCTTCTTGAACATCTATCGCGACTGGTTCATCGTCCTGATCATTAAAATCAATTTTATGTTTTCCAGCAGGTGTTTCACTGGAGGAAGCCACAAATTTGACTTTCTTAACCTTGACGGTTGTATCAGTCACCTTAGGTGTATTTTCTTTTACAGGCTCAGATATAGGTGCAGGTATGTCCTCTAAGTCTACTGATTTGTCAGTTTTCTCCTGAGGTTGAGGCACGTAGTTTGCATTAAAAGGTGGAGGAATCTGATGAAATCCTAGACCTACAGGCTTTTTAGATTGGCGTTGAGCATCTAAAACATTCCCTAGGTTCAGACTTGAGTTCCTAAACTTTTCTAGCTTACTATTGGCCTCTGCTACCTTCACCTTAGTTTCAGCTAGCTCTATGTCTTTGTTCTTAGGATCTTTGGTCAAGGCCTCTACATGCTCATACATCAGCTCTAACCTAACACACTGCTCACTCAGCTTGTCTTTCAGAACTATTACATCTTGAGCATCAGCCTTAAGTTTTTCCTTAAGATCTTGCTTAATGTAATTCAGGCTAGCGTTATCAGATTTTAAGGACTCATTTTGAGCAGATATGTTCTTATGTGATTCTAATATTAGATTTAATCTGTCGTTAGAAGTAACACATAACATACATAATTCATGAAAAAGAGAGTAAGTCAGACTAACCTTTGTGTGGTCGGATTCCACGTTGGCCATTTGAGCGGCAAACTCCAGAAGCGTCTGATCATTCGTCTTCTCCACCCATATCGGACTGCTGTCCCTTGTGGTCTGCTCTTCCCCTTCACATCCATTTTCCGTGACTTCAGCCATAAAGGCTCTTGCATTTGATTCTGGATGTGAGCTCCAGTCGTAGGTACCATCCAGCTGTCTGTCTGATGTGACGTTCGATAATAGACCAGCTAGATTAGCTTGACCGGAAGATGAACTCGGAAGGTATCTCTGTTGAGACTGATTCTGAAACTGTCCGTGATGCTGATTCTGCCCTTGGTAAGTATCTACCTTAGGTCTCTGACATTCTCTGGCGAAGTGTCCCAGACCTTGACAATTGTAGCATTTGACTTTGGACTTATCAAATCCAATCCCCTTATTATTCATCGTCAGATTCCTCCCAGTGCGTTTGATGAATCTTTTAACCCTTTGGGTTACCATGGCCAGTTGCCATTTAAGATCCATTTCCTCAAGATCATCAGGGTCTACCTGATCATAGTCTTCATCCCAGAGAGCAGGATCGTTTATCTTCCCCTGAACGCAGTTCCCGTATGCGGCCACAAATGACGCAAGCAAGTTCAAATGCTCTTCGGCCGATTTAGCGCTCATGGGCATCTTCGAGTAGCCCTGAGATGTTGATGCTTGTGATGCTTGAGGTTGCTGTTCTTCCGATCTTCCCATCCCTAAGAACGCTCAATTCAAAGTGTCATCAGTCTCTGCTGGTGACGACGTTTCTCCGGTGAAAAACGCTGTAGCAGTCTTCAGATCAGCTGCGGCTGAAGGTTTTGTTGATTTTCCAAAATACATGGCTGGATTTTGGACTTGTTCGTAATCCGTTTCAGCCATCAGTAGCTCGAAATGATATGCCCGCAACGTTCCCACGATATCCTCCAATGATTGGGTATAATATTTGTCTTCATTAAGCTTAATCATTGCCACATACATCGCCCACTTGGCTGGTAATGAATTAAGAAGCTTATTGTTCTTTTCGGTGTCATTATACTCAATCCCATGACTTTCAAGCTCCGTTAACAGATGATAGAACCGGGTGATGGTATCATCCAGCTGTTCATCCTTCAAAGCCTTGAAAATAGCAAACTGCTGCTTCAACAACTCCATGCGCTTCCTTTGAACCCTCGGATTACCCTCACAACTCTTTTCCAGTGACTCCCAAAGTTCTTTAGATGTCTTTTGAGTCCGGAATGTGTGTAGTATATCTTGAGGCAAAGCCATTCGAATAATCAAGAAAGCTCTGTTCTCGGCTTCATACAGTTTCTTATCATCTTCCTTCATCATCTGATATGATAAGACTCTCTGACGGCCTTCAACTTCAGAAATAGGTGGAATGTATCCTTCGTCAATACATACCCACATGCGCATGTCATTGAAACGCACAAAATCGGCAAACCGATCTTTCCACCAATAATAATCTTCGAGTTTCATCAGCTTTGGCGGAGTATTAGCCTTCCCGACCTCGTGGTCCATTTCCAGAAACTTTTGAAGATTTGACATCGTTTCGAAAGTAATTGAATTGTAACTTAATTAATTTAATTCGAAACTTAGTTAAGCTAATTCTTTCGAATTTAGGTAGATTCGAATATAACTTAGTTTAAATCTTTTTGGGATAAAATTCGATTAAGTTTTGAAATTCAATTAAATTCGAAATTGATGACAGATTCGAAAGTCCCCAAACTCGAAGGTCAAGTCAAACTCGAATACTCAGTAGATTCGAAGCCCTATTCGACTATAGTCTAAACTCGAATCAAACTCGAATGACAGCAAACTCGAGATCCTAATAGACTTTAGCACAAACTCGAATTAGATTCGAAACACTCTGTATCAAACTCGAAAGGAGCGGATTCTGTTAGACTCGAAATTAAGTGAAACCCTAATTACTCCTAACAGATTCGAGCGTCGCAAACTCAAAAACGGCTAACACTTCGATTTCTTTACGTTTTGCAGATTAAATCAATATTTTTAAAACGAAAAATATTGATTTCGATCAAAAACGTGAAAAACACGAAGTATTTCCAGGATGACAATTTGCTAAGCTCGAAAAACACGAAAACACGAATTTGAGAGAAAAACCGTCCAAAAGCGTCAAGAAACCTAGAATGTATCTAGATGAACACGAAGAACACCAAGAACACCCCGTAGGCTCTGATACCACTTGTAAGGTCTACCTAACACAGATCTATCTAGACGCGGAACCGTCAAAGAGTGCGGAATCCTCTTTAATGGGTAGACGGAAACAACTCTCACTAGAAACACGGAGACTATCAACGAGCTGTACGAACAACACAAGAACGCACCTACTAGTAGATTCTCTCCGAAACAGCACTAAGACTGATGATAAACTCGAAATCGCTTTATGCTTAATCTCTCTCAAATTCTGCAAAAAGTCTCATATCTATTCGAGTCTATCCCTAATTATAGAGGCTAATTCGAGTCTGCCATAGGCCAAACTCGAATCAGGCCCAAGGCCCATTCGAGTTTGTCCCCACTGACACTCTCGAATCTGCCTTAGTGAGCACATTCAAATCTGCCTAAGTGACTCATTCGAATCTAACCTAGATTCGAATCCTAGTCCTTAGAGATTTCGAATTTACCTTTTCACATAATTAACTTAGTATTGAAACTTATGTTTTTACCTTATGTTTGATTTTATCATTGATCTTTATGTTTGAACTTCTTGTAATACGTTACATAAAGTTCAAACACACAATCAATAACTATCAAACATATATAAACATATATATCAACCACTCGTTAAAACTCAATACTTTGAATATTACTTAAACCAAAATGTTCGATCACTTAGACTGCTATCGTCACACAGGGTGTACCAACACATTCAAGGAAAAATCAATGATCCAGCTCTATGGGAGGAGGAATATGATCAGGTAGATCCAGATGATTTAGAGTTGATGGACCTGCAATGGCAACTGGCCATGGTCACACAAAGGGTTAAGAGGTTTATGAAACAAACTGGGAGGAACCTTAGTGTGAGCAATAATGTTGGGTTTGTTAAGTCATTGGTGAAGTGTTACAACTGTCAAGGGTTGGAACATTTTGCTAGAGAATGTCAAAAGCCGAAGGTTGAGAACTATCAGAATCAGGGACGACAGAATTTAGGTAGTTTAGGGAATCAAGTTTCAATAGTTGGGTTACTAACGAATGTATCATCTAACAGGCAGTTAGATGGTACTTATGACTGGAGTTCGGATCCGGAATTAACCACCAGAGCTTTCATGGCTGAGGTAACTGAGACTGATAGCAGAACTAAAGAAGAAAAGAAGGAGGACACCCAGCAGTCCGATACAAATCCTTTGGTACTGGAAATATTTGAGGAGCAGATGACTCTAGAGTTTGCAGCTCAGATGGCCAACGTGCAATCTAATCGGTAAAAGGTATCTCTTAACGTTTTCTACTTTTCATGATTTATGTGTTTTATGTACTACGTTAAATGATAAGTTGAACGTATGCTAAATTTACATTCATCCATGACAGCTCGAATCCAATCTTTAAAATCTGATAATGCTAGTCTGCTAGATATTAAGGAAGATATTAGGGCTAGAATGAAAGTTCATGCTCAAGATGTAGGAGCTCTGAAATACAAATTGAGCGAAAAATGTATTAGGAACGAGCTAATTTATGAGCATATAGAGTCATTGACCAAAGAGACCTCCTTGAAAGATAAAGAAGCTAGGGTTACGGTTTCTGAGGCTAATAGTTAAATTGAGGAGTTTAGGAACTCATCCTTGAACTTTGGCAAAATCTTAGATTCGCAGAGACAATCTAAGAAACCAGTGGGCCTAGGATATCAGGATGTCCCTCCACATTTCAATAGTAACTATGTGCCTATTCCTCATGATAAGACCACAGAAACGGTTGAATCAGAGGAAGTCAAAGTAACTTAGACTAATAAGGTATCAACAGCTAAGGTGTCAACAGGAACCCCTACGGTTATGAAAATAGTTAAGTTTACGCGGTCTACTAGTGGGGCAAAACTAGAAGAGGCAAAAACTATGAATGATAATAACCAAGAGATGTTGAACAAAGTAGTTGAAACAACAGAACAGGACATTAGCGAGACTCCTAAGTCAAATACTGCCTATAAGAAGGCTATTGACAAAATGTCTTGTTTTAGATGCCATTAAAAAAGTCATTATAGTTGCAGGGGTGATCAATTAAGGGGGAGACGCAAAGATGATAAAGGAGGTGACCCTGATGCTCAACAGAAAGACAGTGAGCTAGCGGATCTTCCACATGAGACTGCTCAGCAAGCTGAGGTTCAGGGAGAGCCTGGACTATCAGGCTCAGGGTCAGAAAAAGGCAAGGCTCCAGAAGCATCAGAATTTATTCAACAAGAAATGAGAGGAGCCTTGGCCGATTTAGAAGAAGAGGAGGTAATGTTTGATTTCGAAGATGATTTTGAAGACCTTGAGGAATGTGAGTTTAATCCAAAAGAAGTTACATATTGGAAATTAGACGACGAAGTGTTGGTAGACGAAGAAGACGAAGTTGATGAGATTTTTATACTTAAGCAACCTATCCTAGAGGCATATACAACCGAAGAGCAGAATGTGATTGACATAGAGGTGCTTAAATCTGCCTTGGATGCTGAATCAGAATTTGAAGTGCCTGATAGGGAACTCATAAATGAAGAAAAGAGAAAGTTGTGGTTCTAAACAGTAGAGAAGACGAAGGCTTTGACATTGAAAGAAAAAAATGAAAATGCCTAGTCCTGGAAAACTGTCTGGAAGCATACTTAGCTGGTTCTATGATCTAGAACTGCAGCTTTTCATTATTAAGAGAAAGGATGGAATTTAATATCTGAGGAGAAAGCTGAAGGACTTCAACTCCTTGCCCAAGTGTGAGATAAAGGCCTTAGCCTGGAAGGAGCTTGTCAACATCGGAGACGACCCCTATGCTGAAATCATTACTAAGATCATTCGAAGGGAAGGAAGGTCTAGGAAGATTGAAAGGCTCAATCTGAGAATAGGCAAGAGGGTAATTTACAATAGAAGGATAGATCCTGTTAATGACAAGCCTTGGATGAAAATGTATTACAAGCCAGTTAGAAGCCTATAGAAAGTGCCCCTAAAACCAATGCCACAAGATGTCTTAGGTAAACTTAACTGGTGGTGTGTGGACAGTGAGTCATGTGAAGCTGTTATGGAAGATGAGGAAGAAAAAGTGATTTTGAAAGTGTATGATCCCTTGCACCTAGTCAAATTGTCTAAGGATGATCTGCTCAAGCTTCATGATCAGGAAATCTCTTTTGATGAGCATTTTAAATCTGAAGGCAGAAAGTATCAGAAAGATGTAAAGGTTTGTGTTGAATAGGGACTTCATGTAGGTAGTGTTTTGAATAAGCCTAGTTCTATAGATTAATGAATATCTTAATAGAAGCTATCGTCAAGGTGAGTCTTTTGGTATACCCTGTGTGATGATAGCAATCTAGATATGTAATAGATAGTCATTTGTAATAGATGAAGCTTTATTAATACAAGTTATGTGTGTTAATTCACATTTGTGTATGATGTCTACATTTGCATGTTAAGTTCTAGACTATCATAATAAGTTCTAGGATAAGTTCTATAATAAGTTCTAAGATAAGTTCTAGGAATAAGTTCTAAGGCTAAGGTTCGAACTTATCCAAACCCAGACGAACTTAGTGAAGCTAAGTTCGTAGGGTATAGGACAAGTTCGTGGGCTTGGGCCTAAATGAACATAATTGGTTAAGTTTGAAGTTAGTTGGAATCGAACTTAGTCGGAATTCGAATTTGATTTGATTCGAACTTGCTAGAAGTTCGTAGGGTTTCTCGAACTTGATTTGGTTCGAGTTTCTCAGAGCATTTAGGGTTTCTCGAACTTGCAGGCTTTCGAACTCGTTGTGTTCGAACTAAAAAGATTTTGAATTTAATTTACAAAACGAATTTAAATTTAAAATTATTCGAACTTGAATAAGTTCGCAAGATTTATTTTAAATTCATTTTTAAATTAAATCGTTCAAGTTTGAAAACAAAAAGTTTTAAAAGAATGTCGAGTTTTCACAAATTTTTGGAAATGGACCATGAGGTTGGCAAAGCTAATTCTCCACCCAAGCTGATGAAATTGGAAGATTACTACTGGTGCAAGGACAGATTTGTGGACTTCGCAAGATTTTACGACATGCGTATGTGGATATGCATCGATGATGGATACGTTCCCCCTACGCAAGAGCTTGAGGGCCGATTAAAAATTTTGACATATCAGAATATGAAAGATGATGAGAAAAAGATTTATGGACTTTTTCGTTTATTAGACTGGCATTACTGCTGGAAATTCTACACACACTTAGAAATCATAGGACTTCTAAAGAGCTATGGGACGCTCTTGAGAAGAGGTGTGAGGGAAATCCCAGGGTACGAAAGGGTTGAACAGAGATGTTGAAGCAACAGATTGCTATATTCAAGGCGCTGAAGAATGAGTCCTTGGATGAAACAATAACTAGATTCTATCATCTGCTGACTGAACTTGATAATCACAGTATTGAATATCAAGAAACAGAAAAACAGAAAAGCTTCTGGATGCTTTACCTGCTAAGTGGGAGATGTACACAACACTGATAAAGCATGATGAAGACAAATTTGAGACTCTCACTCTTGAAGAGGTCATTGGAACGCTAAGGGCCTACAACTTTAAGTTGCAGACAAAAGAAAGGGAGTTTGATCAAGTACAAGATCCGAAAATGTACTTCGGGAAGTCAAAATGTTCAACTTCTAGTGAACCAAGGTCAGGGGCCACAACATTCTTTTCCGGAGAAGAACCAATACCAGTTAAGGCAGAAGAATATGGTAATAGAGCATTCTTAGGGTTTTTCTAAACCGGAAGAAAAACCACAACACTCAGCATCTAATTCTCAAGGCTATACCAACATGCTTATGAGCACAAAATCAGCTGAAGATCATCTAAATCTTCTAGCTTCGTTTGTCGCAGTTTACAACAACTGCGTTCAAGGCAAAATAAACGATCCAGCTCTGTGCGAAGAGGACTACGATCAGGTAGATCCGGAAGACTTGGTACAGATGGACCTACGATGGCAACTGGCCATGGTGAAGCAAAGGGTCAAGAATTGGGACATTTTCCCAGAGAGTGTCAATGACCAAAGGTTGAAAATTATTAGAATCAGAACCAAGGTAGACATCTATCTAGTGGTTCTGGAAAATCAAGCAGTGATAACTAGTTTGTTAACGAATGTATCATCCAATAGACAGCTAGATGGAACATATGATTGGAGTACTCATCCGAGTCGAATGCTAGAGCTTTTATGGCTGAGATAACTAAGACCGGGGGGGGGGGGGGGGAAGCGCTGAAGAAGAAACAGATGACACCCAGCAGTCAGAATCAAATCATTTGTTGGTGGAAAAGTCAGCGGAGCAAACCATTCTGGAGTTTGCAGCTCAAATGACTAATGTGGAATCAGACCGCAAAAAGGTAACTCTTAACTTTTCGACGTTTCATGATTTATGCACTTTTAGTGCTACATTAAATGAAAGATTAAATCTAGTGCTAGAGACACATAACACCATGACAACTCAAGTCCAATCAATGAAATCTGATAACGCTAGTCTTCTAGATATTAAGGAGGATTAAGGTCCAAGATGAAAGCAGATGCTAAGGATGTGATAGTTGTAAAAGACAAGTTGAGTGAACAATGTGTCAGGCTTGAACTAATGTGTGAGCATGTTGAATTTTTGACCAAAGAACTCACCCTTAAAGACGTAGCACTAACTGAATCTAGAGTTAAGGTTGCAGAGGCCAATAGCAAACTTGAAAAGTTTAGGAACTCGTCCCTAAATGTAGGCAAAATCTTAGAAGCTCAGAGGTAGTCTAAGAAACCAGTGGCCTAGGTTATCAGGAAAGTCCTCCACCGTTCAACAACAACTATGTGCCTTAACCTCAGGATAAAACCATAGAAATGGTAGAATCAGATGTAGCAACTGTAACTGAACAAGAAAAGGTAAATTCAACTAATGTGTCAACCACAGCTTCTAATATTAAGGAAGTTAAGTTTGTGCAGTCTACTAGTGACACTAAACTAGAAAAAGCGAAAACAGTAAGTGATAATCATCAAGAGGTTGCAAACACTATAGTTAATCGAAAGAACATAACACTAGTGAGACACCTAAGTCAAAGGGTACGTCTAAGAAGCCAATTGATGAAATCTCATGCTTCAAATGTCATGAGAAAGGTCATGTTGCGTCTAGCTGTCCTTATAAGAAAGTAGAGTCTACGGCGACAGTAGGGAAGCCAGACCAACCAACCTTAAAGTCAGTACCTAATATTGCAAGTCCAAGTAGTGCTCAACATATTGAGAAGAACTTGAATTCAACACCTCGGGTAGCTGCTAAACAAATAACGGTGTCAATCTAGGTCAGGTTCACAACAACTCTCTAGGAGTACAACACCTAGGAGGACATACACTCATGTTAGGTCACATACCCCTAATAGACAACAGACACAAGGTAGAGCCCAGGGTTATAACAATGAAATGGACTATAATAGAAATTTTTCTACGGCTCAACCGCAAATAACTAGCCGAAGACCAACAGTGAATGTTAATCACTCAGCACCACAACAAGTTCTCAATCAAAAACCCAAGTCACCTGAAAGGAGATATGGGTATTTGAAAGAGTTCAAGTATGTGGACCTTACTGTCAAATCTACGAACAAAACCTGTTATGAAGTTCTGAATAAAAGTACGTCAAATTTAACTGGCTTTGAACCGTTTGGGGTACCGTGTACTTTATTGAAATCAAAACATCAACCTAAGTTTGGTGAAAAGGCTGACGAAGGATACTTCCTAGGTTATGTTCCTAATTCACCAAACAAGAGGGTTTTTAACAAAACAAATGGTACGGTTGAAATTGTGTTCAACATTGACGTAACAAGTTATTCACATGAACCCCAAACTGGTCTAGAATGGTCATTTGATTATGACTCTGTGTTTGAATCATTTAACATATCGTTTAGTGGAAATGCAGGTTCTGTGGAAAATGACTTCTCATCATTGAATCTCAATGCGAGGGTAGAGGTTTTCCAAAATCAAGCATTCCATCAACATCTGTGACTACAACGACAGAAGATGGTTCTCCAGCAGATAATGAACCTGAATTACCTACGGATGAGAATCAGACAAGTAATTCTACCTCTGAAGATAGTGATCATGAGGAAGAAGTTACTCTATCTGAAGTCATTCCCCCAATAGGTGAAATAGGATCGAATTTGGGACATATTCTTCAAGTCTAGAAATTGAGACATAGAGAATAAATAAGGATCATCCAATTGAGGGTATCATAGGGAATCCACACGTCGGTGTGAGAACTAGGAATAGTGTGAATAATAAAACAGTGTTGTTATCGTTGATCAACGACTCCGAGGCGTTTCACGTGTTTATACTCGTGTTTCATCTCTCAAGTAGAGCCAAAGAATGTTCAAATGGCTCTGAAAGACAATTTTGGGTTGAAGCAATGCAAGAGGAACTTTTACAGTTCAGAAAGCTTGAAATGTGGGAGTTAGTGCTGTTGCCTCGAGGAGAAGTTGCTATAGGGACCAAATTGGTTTTTAAATGCAAACGGGATGATCGGGGCATAGTATTTGCAAGACTCGATTGTTTCTGGCTTTCGCGTCCTTCAAAGGGCTTAAGGTATATCAACTAGACGTCAAGAGTGCCTTCTTGTAGGGAAAGGTGAAGGAGTTGGTCTATGTCGAGCAACCGCCAGGGTTTACTGATCCCAAGTATCCCGACAGAGTATATCGACTTGATAAGGCTCTGTATGGATTGCATCAGGCACCTAGCGCTTGGTATGAGACACTGTCAACTCACCTCTTAGACAATGGGTTTGAGAGAGGTAGAATTGATAGTACACTATTCGTTAAAAAGAAAGGAGAAGACTTCATACTGGTACAAGTGTACGTGGATGACACCATCTTCGGGTCGTCAAACGAGCAAATGTGCAAGGATTTTGAAAAAGACATGAAGTCTAAGTTTGAGATGAGTGCTCTCGGATTACAAGTTGAACCAAGGGAAGTTGGAATGTTTATTCATCAAACGAAGTATGTCTACGACATTTTAGAGCGCTTCGGGATGGATGGAACAAAGCCTACCGCTCATTTCAATGCTCCGATTCAAGTGAATTATAATCTCGGATTGGGTACAGATAGTGATACTGATGTGGATCCGACTTTATATCGGGCCATGATTGGGTCACTTACGTATTTAACTGCTTCTAGACCTGATATAATGTTCGCTGTATGCATTTGTGCTAGGTTTCAAGCTAATCCAAAGGAGATGCATATGAAAACCGTGAAGCAGATTCTGAGATACCTGAAGTCAAAATCGAAGCTAGGACTTTGGTATCATGCTGATGGAGATCTTGAATTGGAGGCCTACATGGATTCAGAGTATGGAGGGTGTATCTTGAACAGAAAGTCAATGACTGGTGGTTGTTAGTTCCTTGGGGGGAGGCTAGTATCCTGGCAATGCAAGAAACAAACTTTGGTAGCCGTATCAACGTGCGAGGCCGAGTATGTAGCTGCTGGTAGTTGTTGTTCACAGGTTCTGTGGATTCAACAACAATTTCCTGATTACAGTTTGACTTATACTCATACTCCCATTAGGATAGACAATCAGTCAACTATTGCCATAACAAATAATCCAGTTAAACACAGTTTGGTGTTGTTTGATTGCATAAGAGGTTAATTGTCTGATGTTTGATTCCACTTCTGATTGATAAGAGGTGGTCCTGATAAGATACTAAGATCTGATAAGAGAATTGAATAAGTCTGTTTTTTTTATAAATTATCTGATTCTGTTAATTTTATTAATTTTACATATTAATTTCCAAAACCAAACATATATCATTGATTAAAGTCAAATATCAAATAAGAATAATATCATTGAATCAAAGTGATCTATGTAAACATGTAATATCATTCAAATAACATTAACAAGATTTAAGTAAGACACAAATTCAAGTTTATAAGTTATAATCAAGTAACATAAATGCATTTAATAAACATATAACCAACATGCTTTCAAGAATCAAGTAACAATTAAAGTTAAGTTATAATCAAGTTTATAATGTTACATTTATTAACTTCCAAATAACTTAAGTTTATAAGTTATATAGATATGTTATTGAAAAATAATAAATTTTATCAAAAAATGTTGAATATTTCTCGTTATGGTAGGGTGGGTAGGTTGAGGGGTGAGGTGGGTGGGGATGGGTAGATTTGAGGGGTAGGGTAGGGATGAGGTGGGTAGGTTTGAGGGGTAGGGGTGGGAAGAGATAGGGGTAGGGTGAGGGTGGGATAAGGAGGGGTGAGGTGGGGTGGGTAGGTTTGATGGGTTAGTGTAGGGGTGGGGTAGAGTGGGATATGGTAAGTATGAGAGTGGGGTGGGTAGGGTTAAGGGTGGAGATGGGGATGGGGTGGTATAAGTAAGTTAAGGGTAGTTAGGGTAGGGTGAGATTATGTGGTTGAGGGTAGGGTATGTTGAGGGTGGTGTGGGGTGGGGTGGGGTATGGGTAGGGGGTAGGGGGTTTAGGATAGGGTAGGGTAGGGGTAGGGTGGGTGAGGTAAGGTAAGGGTGGGGTGGGGTGGGGTGGGAGAGACGTGTATTTTTTTTTTGGTGTGATAAGTGGTGATAAGTAGCATATCAAAGTCTTATCCTGATAAGACATGATAAGAAAATTTTGACTCTTATATATTCTGCATATCAAACGCACTTATCAGTATTTCCTTTTACCGAATAAGAGGAAACCTCTGATAAGAGCCTGATAAGTGGCTATCAAACACCCCCTAAGACTAAGCACATAGACATAAGAAATCATTTTATATTTGATTGTGCTGAGAAAAACTTGATTAAACTGGTAAAAGTTCCAACGGAAGACAATAATGCGGATCATTTCACAAAAGCTTTTGATAGGTCACGCTTTGAATTTTTAGTCCAACTAAATGGCATGCGTAATCCGGAGTAACTTGACCTTAGTAGATTTTTTTATTTCTTTCTTTCCTTTCAATTTTTAAGTTATTTGTTTAGTTAATCAGTTTATTTTACTTAAAAGTGAAAAACAAAAGAAAAAAGAGAGAAACCATAAAAATTTTAAAAATAAGAGAAGTCTTAGAGTCATAGGTTCAAAGTGACGAAGATTAGCACACTCTAAAAAACTCAAAGTGTTAAGCTTTCACGCATAATGCACCATAAAATCTAAGTAATATACATATTTTTGTCTGATATGTTGGTAGGCATAAGACAAGAAGAATATCCGTAAAGCTAATAAAATAACCAAGAAAATGTCTTATGTGTGACAAACTTAGATGTATGACCAAAAGGTCTTAATTTCTATGTAAGAGACATACAGACAATGACTATGAATGAGGTATGCCAATTTATCTGGGGGATGCATAGCTTCATCAAAATATATCTTAATCAAAGAAAGAAAAAGTTTTGTTAAGAAAAGGAAGTCAAAACAAGTCACTTTGTTGTATGTAAGTACAGATCTATCACCGCTGCTTTGACTTGAATTAGCAAGATAAGTCTCTTTGTTGTACGTAAGTACAGACCAGTCACCGCTTTCTTGCTAACATGAGAATAACTCTAAGACAAACAAAGACACTTTGTTGTATGAAAATACAGATCTGTGTCTGACGTTTTCCTTTTAAAGATAATTTGCAAATACCGAAAAGTCATAGTCATTGTGTGTCTGCCTCCATCATAGAAGTATGTCTAAGTATGGGATACGTAAGGTAGTTTATTGATAAATAAAAAGGCCAAAGGAAATTCCCAAGTGTTGAATGTTTAAATGGAAAAACATACCGACAATCGACTTGGAATGTATGTCATGACAAACAATCAAAGGAATAAAAAATGACTGTAATACTGAAAGTACGTTTGACACCACTATCTGATTGAGTTTTCTTAGACCATCTCGCAAATCTATTCTGTTATTGTATTTTTATCTTTAAATTAATTTTTAGTTAATTTAATTTTACTTAATTTAATTTTATTTAATTTCAATTTAGCTTATTTTATTTTTAATGAATAGGAACGAGGTCAAAGTTACTAGGATGCATGTTTACTTGGAGAAACAAAATCGCGTGATAATCTGTTGCTTAGTGTGAAGGTCTCGCAAAGTTGAAAAAGTTCCATATAATGAAGAAGTTGGATTTTATTCAAAAAATTTTGAAAATTTTCAATTAAGTTCAAACAAACAGTTAAGTTCGAAGTCACTTTCGAACTTAATAGAAGTTCGAACTTATGGTATGTTCGAAGTAGTTTGGATATAAATAGGTCAACAGTGTTCATTTAATGCACCTACTGTCGAACTTATCCTCACGAACATAAACAGGCGATCTCGAACATAATCTCGAACTTATCGTTTTTCGAATTTTAAGACTATTCCTCGAGTTTTTCCAATGTACCTCGAACATACTCATACGCTTAGGTGTTTTTAATCAACAATCAACTAAGTAAGTGTATTTTAGGTCTTCTAAAGGCATAAAAGTCATAATTATGAGTTTAATATAACAAAAAACTAGGTCGTTTAAATCACAAGTTTTAGGCTATGAAATTTAAAATTAATTCTCAATAAAATTGATTAGAACCCATTAGGACTAGATTCATTAGTCATTTAAGTCTAAAAAAGGTTAAAATCATGAGATTGATGTTTTATAAGCCGACTTCAAACTTGTTCTAACAGGCTTCAAACTTGTTCTTCAAGGTTCGAACTTGTCAGGTCTTCGAACTTGTTATAAATATCTATAAGTTCGAAGACAGACATGTTCGAAAAGGATTCTCGAACTTAAATAACTTCGAAGGTCAATAGACTGTTCGAACTTAAGTAAGTTCGAAGGACTTATATTCTCGAATTAAGTAAGTTCGAAGGGGTTTGAATTCGAACTTAATCAAGTTCAAATGACTTAAATTTTTACAAAATTGATTTCTAACATTTTAAATGTTTGATTTGTGTGCAGAAATGGCAGATCGTGATTTCTATAACAAGCACAATATGGTCATGACAGTTTTGGCAAAGCTTGTAAGTGGACAACTCTGTAGTTCCAATGCTTCTGAGGGCTACTGTTGGTGGCCGACCGATCGCGTTTTCAGCCGATCATTTAAGAACTATTCTGAAGTTGGGCACAATCGACCAAGAAGATGGGCCCATTGACTTTCCAGCACCCATCAAGCAGGGGGCCTTTCTGAGGATGGGATATGCACAAGACATTACGAAAGCCTCCTTTGTCAAAAGTGGGGTTATAGGACAATGGAGATTAATGCATGTAATGATGCTATGCTTTTCTCCAAAGAAGGCAGGGTTCGACACGATGGTCAGCAAACTACAATCAGGGTTGATTTCATTGGTCTACAATAAGCCCTTCCAGGGTTTTTCTTCGGGTAGGTTGTTCACCAGATCAAAGCTCCAGCCCGCGAACAATTCTTGATGTACCTAAGATTCATTATGATGATCGTAAGACACTTTCTGCCAGAATTAGCAACGCTACCAGAACAAACTACAACAGCTGCCATTGATAAGCGCATTTTTACAGACTGCCAATCCCAGAACACAAGAAGGGCAGAACAAGTGAGGCCTCAAGTGGCTCCTTTATTCAGAGCAGTCATTGATCCTAATTTTCTGGCTCTAGAGGAAGACGAATGAATAATTGATAGAGCCCCATCCACAAGCACCAGCTTAGCAAGCACTGGTTGCACGGGAAGTCCCTCCTACAAGTTCAGCGACAGCGGCAGCTAGGACTTCTACATCGGGACCCCAGGTTGACCCTAGGATGCAGACTTTGGAAGATATTTTTGCCTAAGGCGCAAAAGCCCAGGACAATATATCTTAGGAGCTTGTACATAACATTTTGGAACCTTCTTCAGCTATGGACGATATTTTCAGGGAAATAGATGACTCTTAGCCTCCAGTAACAACAACTGAAGTGGCAGAAGGTCAGGTAGAGTCTACCTCCAAATCAGCATCAGATTCAAGTTCCGAAGAAGTTTTAAGGGAAGCTGCCCATCCCTCTACCTCTTTTGCAAGACATGGCTCAAGGCTAGTTATGAGCCAACGAAAAATGACTCGTCCTGCTCTCAGAGACGAAGACAAAGGTGATGTAGAATTTGTTTTGGAAGAAGAAGCGTTGAGCACAAGCCAACAAAGAGCCAAACACTAACGTATATCTCAAGAAGCTCCACCTGCCGCTCCATCCGCCACAGCCGTCATTCCAGCCACATCAACAGCAGTTCCATCTACCTCACCCACAGCCGCCATTACTTCATCAATATCCGCTCTATCAGGCCACCAAAGCTTCTTGCAATTGAAAGCTAAGGTTTACTTCCAGACTGTCCTACTACTACAACTATCCAAGCCTGTCTACGAGCTACAACAGCACAACTCATGATTAGATCAGCAGAATGTCCTGCTACAATAAACAGTGACTGCCCAACAAGAAACTATGACTGCCCAGCAATCTCAGATTCTAACTCTTCAGACCCTAATGGAGCAAATATTGAAAGATCTAGCAGCTCAGGGGGAGAGTACTTGCAGGGGTGATCAGTTAAGGGGGAGCCGCAGAGAAGATGAAGGAGGTGACCCTGATGCTCAACAGAAAGACAGTGAGCTAGCAGATCTTCCACATGAGGCTTGATCATTAGGCTCATGCTCAGAAAAAGGCAAGGCTCCAGAAGCATCAGAATTTATTCAACAAGAAATGATAGGAGCCTTGGCCGATTTAGATGAAGAGGAGGTAATGTTTGATTTTGAAGATGATTTGGAAGACCTTGAGGAAGGTGAGTTTATTCCAGAAGAAGTTCCAGATTAAAAATCAGATGACGAAGTGTTGGTAGACGAAGAAGACGAAGTTGATGAGACTATTATACTTTAGCAACCTAAAACAGAGGCATATACAACCGAAGGGCAGAATGTGATTGACATAGAGGTGCTTAAAGCTACCTTGGATGCTGAATCAGAATCTGAGGTGCCTGATAGGGAACTCACAAATGAAGAAAAGAGAAAGTTGTGGTTCAGAACAGAAGAGAAGAAGAAGGCTTTGCCATAAAAAGAAAAATGAAAATGCCTAGTCCTGGAAAACTGTCTCGAAGCATACTTAGCTGGTTGTATGACCGAGAACTACAACTTTTCATTATTAAGAGAAAGGATGGACTTCAATATCTGAGGAGGAGGCTAAAGGACTTCAACTCCTTGCCCAAGTGTGAGATAAAGGCCTTAGCCTGGAAGGAGCTTGTCAACATCGGAGACGATCCCTACGCTGAAATCATTGCAAAGATCATTCGAAGGGAAGGAACGTCTAGGAAGTTTGAAAGACTCAATCTGAGAATAGGCAAGAGAGTAATGGACCATACCAGGATAGATCCTCGAACTGGCAGGCCTTGGATGAAAATCTATTACAAGCCAGTTAGATGCCTAAAAAAGTTCTTCTAAAACCAATGCCACAAGATGTCTTAGGTAAACTTAACTTGTGTTATGTGGACAGTGAGTCGTGTGAAACTTTTATGGAATATGAGGAAGAAAAAGTGATTTTGAAAGTGTATGATCCCTTGCACCTAGTCAACTTGTCTAAGAATGATCTGCTCAAGCTTCATGATCAGGAAATCTCTTTTGATGAGCATTTAAAATCTGAAGGCATGAAGTGTTTTCAATAAGCCTAGTTCTATTGAATTAATGAATATCTTACTAGAAGCTATCGTCAAGAGGGACTCTGTTGGTACACCTTGTGTGACGATAGAAATCTAGATATGTAATAGATAGTCATTTGTAATAGATGAAGATTTATTAATAAAAGTTATGTGTGTTAATTTACATTTGTGTATAATGTCTACATTTGCATATTAAGTTCTAGACTATCATAATAAGTTGTAGGATAAGTTCTAGAATAAGTTCTAAGATAAGTTCTAGGATAAGTTCTAGGAATAGGTTCTAAGGCTAAGGTTTGAACTTATCCAAACCCAGACGAACTTAGTGAAGCTAGGTTCGTAGGGTATTGGACAAGTTCGTGGGGCTTGGGCCTAAACGATTTAGATGTTAATTAGTTTTATTAAGGGACTTTTGAGAAATACGGGTTTCAGAGCTTTTGTAAGTGCAGTGCGAGCTAGAGCATTTCAAAGAGTCCGTTTTGGAGAAATACCCAATGTGGGGTCGTTCGTTGTATCGGCTATCATTGTGTTTGTTTCCCGGTTTTCGTGCATGATCGATCCGTTAAGCCACTAACGAGGATTCTGCACTCGTTGGACGGCGTCGCGTCAAGATTAGATCCATAGACCGTGGTGACCTTACAGTCATGTTGCTTCTAGTTGTCCCTATAAGAAACCTGAGCTTACACCTACAGTAGGAAAGCAAGAACAACAAGCCCTAAAATCAGTGCCTAGTATTGCAAGCTCAAGTAGTTCTAAAAATTCTGAGAAGAACTCGTATGCAACATCACGGTAAGTACTAAACAAACGCCGGTGTCAATCACACAAAATGAAGGGCTTAGGACTATTTCACCGAATAGAGTCCCTAGTCAATCAAGGCCTGGACCACAACCTGTCATCAGGAATATTACCCCTAAGAGGTGTTATACTCCAGTTAGGTCTCATACTCCTAACGTACATCAGACACTAGGAAAAGCCCAGAGTTATAACAACGAAATGCATTATAACAGAAATTACTCTAGGTCTCCACAGCAAAATACAACCGAAAGGCCAAGAGTGGACATTAATCACTCAACTCCACACAGGTTCTTAATCAAAAACCCAAGTCACTTGAAAGAAGAGATGGGTATTTGAAAGAGTTCAAGTATGTGGATGAGAATGGTATTACCAAGTCAGTCATGGCTTGGGTTCCTCGTGATAACTAATGTGTTTTATTTCATGTGCAGGAGTTAACTACAGGTCTTCACAATAAATGGTTCGTAGATATTGGTTGCTCTCGTTACATGACTGGAGAAAGGAGTCTACTAACGGACTTCAAAAGTGGGAATAAGGGTTTTGTCTCATTTGCTGGGAACAAAGGAGGAAATATCACTGGAACAGGAGTAGTCACTAACGGGACGATCACTCTTGATCAAGTCTACTATGTAGATAAGATTGATCACCATCTCATTAGTGTCTCTCAGATTTGTGATAAACAAAATTCAGTCCTCTTTATTGAAAAGGAAGCATTAGTGCTAAAGCTGAGATTCAAGATACCTGAATAGTGAATTATGATGAGAGCTCTAAGGGTGAATGATCTATACATGATGGACATGTCCGCAGCAGATTCATCGATGGGTTCTATTTGTCTAATATCAAAAGCTTCAGAGTCTGAATCTTTGTTGTGCCATAGGAGAATGGCACCTTGCACCTAAGGAAGATGAATTTCATCAAGAAAAATGGCCTTATGCAAGGCGTTCCACTTAAGAGTTTTCAGTTTGAAGATAAGTGTGTGCCGTGAAAGAAAGGAACTCAATCTCTTCCAGCTTTGACCTGTTGCATATGGATGTTTTCGGTCCAATTAACAAAAGGAGTATAGGTGGTAGTTGGTATTCTTTAGTTATTACTGACGATTACTCATGATTTTCTTGGGTTTTCTTTCTAGGTACAAAGGACGAGACAGCAGGCACGCTGATTGGGTTCTTAGACCAAGTTAAGAACTCATACGGGAAAAAGGTAAAACGTATCAGAAGTGATAACGGAACAAAATTTAAATATGCAGTATTTGGCATATATTGCCTAACTAAAGGCATAGTGCATCAATATAGTGCACCATATGAGCCACAACAAAATGGGGTGGCAGAACGTAAAAATTAGACATTGATTGAGGCAGCAAGGACTATGGTCTCAGATTCAAAGCTTCCCACCATGTTTTGGGGGGAGGCAGTGAATACCGCTTGTCATGTTTTAAACAGAGTCCTTACTGTCAAATCATTGAACAAAACCTGTTCTGAAACTTTGAATAAAAGACCACCGAATTTAACTGGCTTTGAACCGTTTGGGGTGCCATGTAATTTATTAAAAACGAAACATCAACCTAAGTTTGGTGCAAAGGAAGACGAAGGATACTTACTAGGTTATGTCCCAAATTCACCAAACAAAAGGGTTTCTAATAAAACTACTGGTACATTAGAAACTGTGTTTGACATTGATGTAGCAAATTATTCACATGAACCGCAAATTGGTCCAGAATAGTTATTTGATTATTACTCTGTGTTTGAATCATTTAACATTCCTTTTAGTGGTGATGCAGGAACTGTGGAAAACGAATTTTCATCCGCAAATCTTAACGACGAGGGTAGAGTTTCCAAATTCAAGCATTCCCACAACATCTGAAAATGTATTGACAAAAGACGGGTCCCCAACAAATGAAGAAACTTTGTTGCCTACGGATAACAATCAGAAAAACAATTCAGCCTCAGAAGGCAGTGATCACGAGGAGAATGTTGTTCCGTCTGAAGTCACACCACCAATAAGCAAAATAGGATCCAAATCGGGAGACAATCTTCATATCAATGCAGTCGAAACATCGAGGGCAAATAAGGATCATCCGATTGAAGACATCTTTGGAACTCCGAATGATGGTGTGAGAATTAGGAGTATTGTGAATAATAACGCAGTATTGTTATCAATGATCAATGACTCCAAGGCACTTCACACCTACTTAGTCTTGTTTTTCATTTCACAAGTCGGGTCGAAGAATGTACAAATGTCTCTAAAGGGTAATTCTTCGGTTGAAGCTATGCAAGAGGAACTTTCACAGTTCAGAAAGCTAGAAGTCTGGGAGTAGTGGCTTTGCCTCGAGGAGAATTTGCAATAGGGACCAAATGGGTCTTTAAGAGCAAAAGGGATGATCGAGGCATCGTAACACGAAACAAGGTAAGACCCGTAGTCAAAGGGTTCAACCAAGAAAAAGGGATAGATTATAATGAGGTGTTTACACCAGTGGCAAGGCTTGAAGCTATCAAATTGTTTCTTGCGTTTGCATCCTTCAAAGTATTCAAATTATATCAACTAGATGTCAAGAGTGCCTTCTTGTATGGAAAAGTGAAGGAATTGGTGTATGTCTAGCAACCACCAGGGTAAACTGATCCCAAGCAACCACCAGGCTCTGTATGGATTACATCAGGCACCTAGGGCATCGTACGAGGCACTGTCTACACATCTCTTGGAAAATGGGTTCAAGAGAGGGAGGATAGACAATACACTGTTCATTAAGAATAAAGGGGATGATTTCATACTGGTACAAGTTTATGTGGACGACATCATCTCCGGGTCGTCAAATGACAAAATGTGCAAAGATTTCGAGAAGGTTATGAAGTCCAAGTTTGAGATGAGTGCAATGGGGGAGTTGAACTTCTTTCTCGGTTTACCAGTTGAACAACGAATGGAGGGGATGTTCATTCATGACACGAAGTATGTCTATGAAATTTTAGAGCACTTCTGGATGGAAGGAACAAAGCTTACAGCACACTTCAGTACACTAATTCAAGTCAATCACAATCTCGGACCGGGTACCGATAGAGATACTGATGTGGATCCGACTTTATATCGGGCCATGATCAGGTCTGTCATGTATTTAACTGCTTCTCAACCTAACATAATGTTTTCTGTTTGTATTTGTACCAGGTTTCAAGCTAAGCCCAATGAGATGCACATGAGAGCTGTGAAACGATACCTAAGGTCAAAACCGAAGCTGGTACTTTGGTATCATGCTGATGAAGATCTGTATTTGGAAGCTTACACAGACTCAAACTATGGAGGGTGTAGCTTGAACAAAAAATCAACAACGGGTGGTTGTCAGTTCCTTGGAGGGAGACTGGTGTCCTAGCAATGCAAGAAATAGACTTCAATAGCCGTATCAACGTGCGAGGCCGAATATGTAGCTGCTGGTAGTTGCTGTTCACAGGTTCTGTGGATTCAACAACAATTGCGAGTTTAGAGTTTGACTAATACTCATCCTCTCATTAGGATGGACAATCAATCCACAATTGCTATAACCAATAATCTGGTAAAGCACAGTAAGACTAAGCACATAGATATAAGACATCATTTTATTCGTGACTGTGCTGAGAAAAGCCTGATAAAATTGGTAAAAGTTCTAACGGAAGACAACTTTACAGATCTGTTCATAAAAGCATTTGATAGATCACGCTTTGAGTAACCTGACCTCAGTAGATTTTTTTTCTTTTAAATACTTTTCAGTTATTTGTTTGTCTTCTTAGTTATTCTACTTAAAAAAAGGGAGAAAAAGAAAAGAAAAAAGAGAGAAAACCACAAAAAAATTCAAAAAAAAAAAAAGAATATTGAAAACAAAGAGAGAAGTCTTAGAGTCTAAGGTTCAAATTGACGAAATTTAGCACAGTCTAACAAACTCTAAGTGTTAAACTTTCACACATAATGCACTGTAAATTCTAAGTGATGTTCATGTTCATGTTCTGATATGTTGGTAGGCATAAAACATGACGATTATCCTAAAAGCTAATAAAACAATCAAGAAAATGTCATATGTGTAATTAACTTAAAAGTATGACCAAAATGTCTTAATTTCTATGTTTGAGGCACACATATAATAATTATGAATGAGGTATGTAAATTAATCTGTGGGGATGTATGGATTCATCAAAATACATCTTAAACAAAGAGCAAGTTTGAAAAGTAAATAAAGTCAAAACATATCGCTTTGTTGTACATAAATACAGACCTGTCACCGCTGTTTTGACTTAAACTAGCAAGATATGTCGTTTGTTGTACGTGAGTACAGACCTGTCACCGCTATCCTGCTAAAATAAAAGAAGTATGCTCTACCCTAAGATAAACTAAAACACTCTGTTGTATGTAGTTACAGAACTGTGTTCGACGTTTGCCTTTTAAAGATGATTTGCAAATAACGAAAAGTCATAATCATTTTATGTCTGTCTTATCATAGAAGTATGTCTAAGTGTGGGACACGTAAGGTAGTTTCTTGATAAATAAAAAGGCCAAAGGAAAATCCTAAGTGTTGAGAGTTTAAGTGGACAAACGTACCGACAATCGACTTGGTGTGTATGTTACGACAAACAATCAAAGAAATCAAAACTTCCAAAGTGTGAAAGTGCAACACCGAAAGTGCGTTGGCAAAGCTGTCTGATTGAACCTTCTTTGACACTCTCGAAAAAAGATTTAGTTAGTGTGTTTTTATCTTTAAATTTCTGCAATTTAATTTGATTTAATTTAATTTTACGTTATTTTATTTTTTACTTTACTTCATTTTCTTTTATTTTATTTTACTTTAGTTTAGTTCATTTTATGTTTATTTTTAATCAATAGGAACGAGGTCAGTACTAGGTTGCCTTTCAGTTGGAGAAACAAAATTGTGTGATAATCTGTTTGCTTAGTGTGGAGTTTTTCGAAGAGTTGTAAAAGTTTTGAAAGTTGAACAAGTCACAAAAGTAGAAAATTTTTCCAAGTTTTTCAAATCATGGACTTAAGTTCGTGAACCTAAGTTCGAACAAACTTAATTGAGCTATGTTCATGACTGTTGTGGGTTATAAATAGGTCAATAGCGTTAAATTAAGTCACCTACTCTCGAATTTACTCCTGACGAACTTAACTCGGCGATTACGAACTTGTCGTGTTCTCGATTTTATTTCCTGTTTCACGAAGAAATCACTGTTCCATCTTGAACTTACTAGTGTTTAGTGTGGATTTATCACACTACAAACTAAGGAAGTGTTCTTTTGGACTTTGTTAATGGTTCAAAATCCTATATATCGAGTTTAAATTAACAGAAAGCTAAGTGTTTCAGAATACTAAGTTTAGGGTTATAAAACATAAAACAAAACATAAATAAACTCGATTAGAACCTGTTAGGTTTAGATTCATTGGTCATTTAAGTCTACAAAGGTTTAAATAATGAGTTTTGATTTTCAAATAGCCGACTTCGAACTTGTTTATCAGGTCACGAACTTGATGAGTCTACGAACTTAGATCAAAATATCTACAAGTTCAAAGGACTCTCGCGAACTTACTAATAAATTCGTAGGGTTCCTGATTCACACGAACTTACCCATAAGTTCGAAGGTGATTACGCACAAGACTTCGCTAAAGCCTCGTATGTGAAGAGCGGGTTAATTGGATAGTGACATTATCTAATGTACGTCATGCTAGCCTGTTTTGCGCCTAAAAAGGAAGGTCCTGATACCATGACATCCAAATTACAATCAGGGATGATCTTGTTGGTGTATAACAAGCCCTTTAGTTTCTTAGGCTTTTTCTTTTGAGAATTTGTACATCAAATTACAGCGCCACCCGAGAGATTCTTGCTTTACCAGCGGTTCGTTATGATGATTATCAGGCACTTCCTACTGAATTTGCCACTTCTACCAAAAGTGGTTGTTGTAGCAGCAATCGATAAAAGGATTTTTGTAGATTTCCAAAGCCACAATTCTTGAAGGGCAGAAAATGTTAGGCCGCCAATGACTCCATTGTTCGGAGCATTAATCGATCCAAATTTTGTTTCTCCAGAAGGAGAAGAATGGGTAGTGAATGACCAGCAACAACAAGCACCGGCACAACAAGCACCAGATGCTCCAGTTTAGCCTCCACCAATAACGGCAGGGGCAGCTGTGGCTACCACATCGGTAACACAGGCTGACCCGATTCAGAAAACATTAGAAGAGATTTTTGCTCAAGGGGGAGCGGCTCAAGAATTAATCACTGAGGAGTTGTCCTGAATATCCTTCATCCCCCAGAAAATATTTTTTATGACATTGAGAATTACCAGCCTAAGGATGTTACTGAGGCTGTGGAGACAGACTCGGAGATAGAATCCGAGACAACAAGTGATGTCAGGGAGGCTGCAAATCTGTCCACTTCGTTTGGTATTCATGGCACTCGACTCGTAGTGCCGTCTCAAACGGTTCATTAGCAATCGTTCAATCTAAGAGATGAGAAATACAAAGATGAAGAGTTTTTACCTATCAAAGAGGTGTTGGTTGCTAGGCACCAAAGATCTAAGCACCAACGCCTAGATCAAACAGGGTTGTCTACATCCACCGCAGTTCCATCATCAACCACCACCACCACTACATCTACACTGCTGACGGACCATCGTTCTGACCCGCAGACTTAGTCCTTAAATCTACTATTTAGCTAGAGAAGTAAGGGTCGAATCCACAGGGAGTGTGTAATTAGGATTAGGTTACTAGCCTTATAAGTTTATTGAAAGCATTTAAATTGTGAATTTGTGGATTTGATTGATTTGTTTAGAGTATTGATTTGCTATCGCTTTGTAACTAAAATTAATGGCAAAGTAACTAACGAAGAAGACAAACAATCAAGAGACGAATAACCATTCACGGGATCACCACAGCATAAGTATAACTCACTATAAGTTCATGCAACGATCACATAGACATAATCAATTGCGCGACTAAATTAATCAAACATGTCTTAACCAATAACTCTCGGTATAGTGTATGCAATATTAATACTTGTCTTAATCCCTAAGCAAATGGACTCGACACAAATAACAGTAACATGATAAACTATCTTGCTTTTACCAATCAAAACATACAATCATAATTATAGCTGAATGCTTATCATTTGCATACACATAATAGATATTATTTAATACGAATACATCAAAGCACGAGAATTAAAGTAGAGTAAACTAAGTCGTAGATCCTCCGCAAATGGCTAATGGGATTAGTCGTTCATCGTATGCTCTCCACAATCATAGGCCTGAGTCATAGCGTAGCTTGCGAATCACCGTCTTCGTTCTCGTATCGTAGATCCACTCTGGCAGGGCTTCGACACACTTTCACACCCGTAGGACCTTTTCAAGGCTGCCCCTCGACTTGTATTTATTGGGAGGTCAAGATTAAAGTTCCATAGGCTGTAAAACGCATTTTTGCGCCGCACTAGCGCAGGCCAGGCGCAGGACCTGCGCCCCCTGCGCCCGGATGCGGCTAGGTTTTAACTAGCATGCGCTGGAATGTATCTGGACAGTTGGGACTCTTTGTGGAGCGTAGGGTGGTGCAGGCCTGCGCCCCCTTCAGCTCGGTTTGTTTTGAATTCTTTCAAATTGCTTCTTTATAATATCTTGGCCCTGAAATACAAACTTGGAGTAATAATTTGGATTTTACGAAGTATCAGTGCTTAAAATGATCATAATACGACTGATACCAAATAAATTATAGACTTATCAAATCTCCCCAACTTAACTCTTGGTCGTCCCCAAACAAGCTTTTGGAATCAAAACTAACTATGTAACGAGCATGTATTAGCATTATAATTTTTATGTAAAGTGAAAACGTTTTAAGTTAAAATACACTTTTCTTAGAATTTATATAATGTATCTCACTTTTTGAAAATACCCTTTTAGCTTAAGGTTACAATACTTAAAACATGTGGGTCTTCCGACCATCTTTTCCTCTTTGCATGTTTATCACAAATTTCTCTTTTTAACACCATGCTTCTATCTATTTTATTTTCAATCTAGATTAGCGAGACGGTCCATGTAACGATATTTCGGTCAACCGCTCCCAAACCAAATGGTTTTAGGGGATTAGGCATGACTGGTACCCCTACGGACTCAGTTTCCAGAACCATCTAAACTACAATTAACTTACTTTTGAGGCTAAAACATGATTAAGTTCTCCCCCTTATTGCATGGGTTTCCAAAATCTTTTGACACATTACTTATATTTAAGCCCAAATAAATTTTAACGTACTTGAATTCATTTTACATGGCAAAAGTTTTAAATATTACTACGACTCTTTTCTTAATTTTTAGATATCCTGTCAACACTAGCCAATTCCCTCGCACATGTATGTTCTATTTATCATCATGTTCCACGGCCTGATCAGCAAACAAGACTCGATTGTGGAAGAAATGACAAACTATATAAACATTAAAAACTCTAAATAGGACTCGGCTAAGAACTAGAAATAAATGAAAATTACGATAAAGAAATTAAATGCATAACAAACTAAAATAAAATAAAAGACAAAAAAGTAAAGAATAAGGAAGGATAGTAGCCGATCATTCAAATGGAGGAGGCGGTGGAGGATGACCGAAGACGCTGTTGAAGAAGTCAGTATACGGGTTCTAGCCAATGGTGAACTTTGCAGTCGGCGGAACCAAGTGAGGAGGCATCGGGTCTCGGAGGTCATGCCTGCCATGCACCGGATAGCGCTGATAAGTATCTACGGCAGGGTTTTAGGACTGGTAATCGGGCATCGTGTAATCCTCATAAGACTGATATGGCATACCGGCTATGGAGTCTTTGTGATGTCGGACTCCCTTCGAATATGCCCAGTCATGGTGCTGGTAGTAGGCATTTTGGTATGCCAGGGTTCTCTGCCCGTCCTGTAGCTAATCTACCCGACCCGCTAAGTTGTTGGGTACAATTATAAATAGAGTTGAAAACGATATTTTGTAATAGTTCAGGGGCTTTATTGTAAATACACAATAGTTGTAAATTGTGTGTGTGTATATATATATATATATATTGTAAGGTCAACCAACACGGATCTATCTAGACGCGAGACCGTCAACAAGTGCGGAATCCTCGTTAACGGGTTGACGGAAACAACTCTCACACGGAACACGGAGACTATCAACAAGCTGTACGGACGAACACGAACGGACCTACTAGATGATTCTCTCCGGAAGAACACTCACAAAGCTGATAAACTCGAAATCGCCTTTTGCTAATAACTCACACGAATTCTGCAAAAGTCTGCTAATCATTCGAGTTAATCCCTAATTATAGAGACCCATTCGAGTTTGTCATGGGACAAACTCGAACCAGGCCCAAGGCCCATTCGAGTTTGTCCACATGACAAACTCGAATCTGCCTAATGGAACACATTCGAATCTGCTGATAGATTCGAATCCTGTTTACTTGTGAATTCGAATTTACACTAAATTCGACTTTCACATATTAAACTTATATTTGAACTTTATGTTTTTAACTTATGTCTGATTTTATCTTTGAACTTTATGTTTTTAACCTATGTCTGATTTTATCTTTGAACTTTATGTTTGAACTTCCTGTAATTTATTACATCAAGTTCAACCATACAATCAATAACTATCAAACATATATAAACATATATATCAAACACTCGTTAAATCCCAATACTTTGAATATTACTTAACCCAAAATGCTATATCACTTAGACTGCTATCGTCACACAGGGTGTACCAACATATATATATATATATATATATATATATATATATATATATATATATATATATATATATATATATATATATATATAGTTCAGTTGACAGAATAATGAAGTAAGAATAGAGGAAACGAATTTAGAAGAGTAGAGAGAATAGAAGTGTTGTGCAAGTCACCGAAACCCTCAATGTAGTATTCTCTCTTTAATCATTCAGTGAATTGTGTTTAGATTGATTGAATTGCATGAAATTATGAATTCACAATTGGTATCAGAGACAAATATGGCTAAATTTGAGTGAATTAGAATCTGAATTTTAAAAAATATTTGAACACTGTTACATTCGAAATTTTAAAATTTCAGAAAATCAATTTTGTGGATTTTGATTTTGTGGATGAAATGGAATGAATTTTGGGTCGATGGTGCGAAATTTAAAGGCGAATATGATGATATAAGCATCAAATATTATCTCTAGACACACATAATTTAATTGGAAATTTTTGAATTTTTTTGAAAAAGTGTGTTCTTGAGGTATTTTGATCGATTTTTGGTTTTTTATCGAAAATTACCCAAAGTTGTTTCACAAAAGTTGTTGCTGTGTGAAAAAGGCATACTCGATCATAATTTGAGGTCATTTGGAGAATTTTAATTGAAAATTTGTATTTTTAAAATTGATTTTATCAGTTTTTGATCAAACTCGGGCAACACTAAAATCGTAGTTTTCATCGAGTTTTATGCTTTATTGATCGAGTTTCATGCTTTATTGATTGAGTTTATTGCTTCTTTAATCGAGTTTCAAAGAAAGTCATCTGAGTTGCATTGTTCACCAACCGAGTTTCATATAAAGTCATTCGAGTTGGACTACAAGTTAATTCGAGTTTCATTCTCAATCATTCGAGTTTTATACTTCTGCATTCGAAGCCGGTTCAGTAAATTTTCGAGGCCCCAATCCACTCCAGAAAAAAGTTACGGACATTTTTCTGCAGAAAAGCTGAAATTTCAAAGTCAAAAAGTCAATTCAAAGCTGTTTTTTCACAAGTTATCATTTTAAGATATAATTTTCAAAGTTTTATCACAATTCACTTATTTTTCCATAAAAGATCTTGGAAGTTCATTTTTTTGCAAATCATAATGGTGTTTGAACAATTTTCAAAGTCTGAGCTAATTGTCAAACTTACTGAATCTGAAAAGATTCGTATGAACAATTACGACATTCTCGTTCAGTTTAATACTGATAAACATTTGACGTTACGTGACGTATGAATACTGAATGAAGAAATTCAGAGCTTAAAAGAAAAACAAAACTCTTAGAGTTGTGCTCATCAATTGAGAATATTTGAATTACTTAAACAACTTGATGAGCTGAAACAAGAAAATTTTCTGAATGCAATCAACTGAAATATATCTTTTGACTGAAAGATCTGATCTTTACAAGAAAGTTAAGGATCTTGATGATACACTTTCTAAGACAAACAAACTGATTAGAATTGTATTTTAAACAAAATTGAAGAATTTTTTGCTCTTCAACAAGAGTTGTCTTTAATTAAAGATTTGATTGAGAAGGAAAGACATGAGTTCTTACTTAAAGAACAAGATTTTAAATCAAAATCTGAATTATTTGAAGATGAAAGACAATTGTTCTTAATCAAAGAAAAATCTTTTAATTCTGATTACCAATCATTTGATCAAGTCAGAAATTCAAATTTAGTCATCATCAAAAGTTTGGAAGATCAGATACTTCATCTTACAAAACAATTACATGTGTTTACTTCATCAACTGAGTCAAAGGTTAAGACCCCTTCTTCAGTGTGTTTAAAATCCAATGTTGATCATTCTGGTTTGTCTTCTAAAAGTGTAGTGAATCTAACTAACTCGACTAAGTTTGATTCATCTTCAGATCTGAAACATAAGTATCTTCTCCAGATACATAAAGCCAAACACAAAATCATTGAACAACTTCCGGTTAAGATTTACACAGGTGAATCTTCAAAGCCTAATGTATATAAAGTTTTTGTAAATACTGGTCCGTCTAATCAGAAAACATTTTCAAAGAAAACAACCACGCATTTCAAATACTCAAAGAAATTTGTTTTCTGCTATCAAAAGAGAAACTTAGAGTTATAATATGCAATGTGTACCTAAACCAAAAAGTACCAGTGGGTACCAAAACCCATTTTAAAATGGGTACCCAAGAGCGCTAACAAGTCTAGATCCAAATCTGTTTGGATACCAAAGACAGCTTAAATTTTACAGGTTATAGGTTTCTTATCATTTCAGATAAGAACCCGTTCTTTAGTTCAAAAGTTTTCTGTACATCTCAGTTCAGAACCCATTCTTGAGCTCTCGAAAGGTCTAACCAGAACCGGAAGACCTACCCAAGAAGGAAACCAACTATAGTTTGTGAGGGTGAGGGTTTTTTAGGTCTATTAGTTGAGAAGTGTCAGTTATCACGAGGTACTGACAGGGTCGAGCAGAGGTAAAATGCAAATGAGAGGGATATATTGAAAGGAGATGGTGGTGCATCAGATCATGCTTTTGTTGTAAAGCTGACTGAATTTATTTATCAAAAGTGAGCTGAATGGAGCTTAGTTGAAAAATGCTAAGGTAGCATTTGGATTACAGGATTTTGATATACCAGGATTTAAAAATGACAGAATTTGAAAATGACAGGATTTAAATGTGACAGGATTTGAATCATGTCATGTGTTTGGTTTGCAGGATTTCAAATTCAATTATTTGTAAAATCTTGTTTATTGCAAATGTATCAAATGATATGGGTAAAGCAGGTAAGTGTACAATAAGTAAGATAAGATATGTCGATAGATAGAGGTAGGGTGGTAGGTAGGTAGAGGGGTGGGTGGGGTGTGTTGGGATGGGTAAGGTGTGCTGGGATGTGAATGGGTAGTGCGGGGTGAGTGCGTATAGGTAGATGTGGGTAAGGTAGGATGAGTGAGGATAGGATACGATGTATATTTGGTGGGGGGTAAGATAGGTGGGTTGGGGTGAGGATGGGTAAGGTGGGTAGGTATGGTAGGTAGGGGTAGGGTGGAGAGGTACGGTAGAGTATGATACAATGGATTGGTGTAGGTAGGTAATATTAGATAGTTATCATTGTTTGGTATATGTAGTTAGGGTAGGGTAGGATAGGATGAGGTGGGGTGGGGTGGGATAGGGTAGGATAGGATGGGGTGGGGTGGGGTTGGGATAGGGTGGGTGTTAGTAGGGTAGGATAGAATCAATATGTATAGGTAGGTGGTGGTTAGGTTGAGGATAAAAGTAATATTGTCATTTGGTTTGGATTTCGAAATGTAAAGATATGAGATTTTGAAATAATAGGGGGTAGGGAAGAATTCTAAAATCTTAAAATGAAGGATTGTGAAATGCTAAAGGAAATTGAAATCCTTCTATTTTGTTTGCCAAACATGAGAGAGATGGATTTTCAAATGAAAATCCCACCATTTTTTTTGAAATCCCACAAACCAAACGCCACTTAAGAGCTGAGTGTTGAGAAAGGATTTGAAGAAAATAAAATCCTACCTGCACTGTGTCTGCTGGGTAAACCACATAATCTATCAAGCCCTAGGGTACTTGATATTGAAAAAGACGTCATGGACCCAGTGACGCAGGCACTTAACCCCACCAACTACTCGGTTATCTCTCAAAAGATTTCTGTTTCAATAATCATGGAGATATAGCACATTTCTATCGATATATCATTTGGATATTATTGATATTGAAACAAGGAAGACAGTTGCTCCGGTATCCAATTTCATTTGATGCACATTGTGTTTAGAGTTGATTATATACACTTTTAGGACATATCGAGTCTGACAGTCTGTGTGACTATAAACTGCTAGTCCAAAGTGACTAAGCCGGAACAAATAAGAGTGATTCTTTCATGATAAAGGATTTCACGATGACTATTTTGAAATCCAACTAGTGTTAACATCACGCCAGCGCTGAACATAGGTCACATAGATATTGTCTATTGTGCAAACAGGAATCCAATGTGGTCCTGGACTCGTTATCTCCCAAAATTAATGTGTTTCTTTTTCGCCAAAGTTGAAAAGATTTGTTTTTGTTCTGAAGAGATGTAGTTTCAATTCGAGGGGGAGTGAAATCTTTGAGGGGGAGTGAGATAGTTTGTTTAGTATAGGGGAGAAGACATCCGTTTGAGGGGGAGAACAATTAATTTGTAATAATTTCTGAGTTGTAATTGTTGTTGTATATCTTCTACTCTATATTCAGTGCTTTAATGTCTCTGAAGACTTTTGCATAATGTTCATAATTCTTATGATCATCATGAGGTGGAGAAAAGCTAAAGTTTAGAGACAACTGTTGAGTATATTGAAGTCAATTGAAGAAAATTGCTACATCATCTCAAGACAATTGATCAAGGGAGAGAATCGAAAGCTATTCACGATTGAAGGGGGAGTATGCTTTCAAGAAAGAGAAGATCAGAGTAGAAGAGATGTGAAGATCAGAGAGAGACAAATAAAGAAGAAGATTGTATTAGAAGATTCATAGTAAAGAAGAAGATTCAAGAAAAGATTCAACCTGAACAGTGAACTTTAATTGAAAATTGTTTTCATCTCTAAGGGGGAGATTGTTGGGTACAATTATAAATAGAGTTGAAAACAATATTTTGAAATAATTCCGAGGCTTTATTGTAAATACACAATAGTTGTAAATTGTGTGTGTGTGGGTGTCTATATATATATATATATATATATATATATATATATATATATATATATATATATATATATATATATATATATATATATATATATATATATATATATATATATATATATATATATATATATATATATATGTATATATATAGTTCAGTTGACAGAATAATGAAGTAAGAATAGAGGAAACGAATTTAGAAGAGGAGAGAGAATAGAAGTGTTGTGCAAGTCACCGAAACCCCCAATGTAATATTCTCTCTTTAATCATTCAATGAATTGTGTTTAGACTCATTGAATTGCATGAAATTGTGAATTCACATAAGTGATCGACCCTATCATCAAATCTCTGGGTCACATCCTCTCGGAAGTCACCCTGACCCACTGTTATGTCCTCTATCCGCCTCATCATGCGATCAAAATCAAAACCATCGTTTCCTCGACTATACGAGGTAGACGCACCTAGGTTCCGCTCAGCATGTCGAACTCCCGCCTCATTGACAGCCTTCTCCTCTCTCTCTCTCCTCTCATCCTCAGTGTAGTCCTCGATATACGACTCATTTGTTTCTTTGTCGAATATCTTGAACCCTTCGTCAACTTCACTAAAAATCAAGGTAGGAAACATGGCAGCCGTAATGAACATCGCCGTAATGGGGAATAGCAGGGAATCGGGCGACAGTGAGCCCGTCCTCTCAAGGAACTTTGAGATCAACCAAGCATGGGGGATGATCGTCCTCTCTCTTGTATCATACATAGCCCATAAATCATACATAATTGTCCACACAAAGGACAGTCTAGGCTTACCCTTATGAAGGGCGTGAAGGACTGTGATATCCCTATGCCTGACTTTGGTTAGGTCACTATCACGAGGCAAGATGTTGTTCACAATAATCTTGCGAAGCACCTTACACCTCAGAGACAAAGCCTTTCGGCTATAAGAAGTGGAGGACTCAGACTCCAATATGGATTGAATAAAAACTCTATTAACCTACTTTGTCCACTCCCCTGACCAAATCATATCAGTGAAGGCCAATTGGGCCTCATTCCTATACTCGTACCCCTGCTGGGTAGACCCTTCGTAGCCTACCCCAGTATCTAAATTAAATAATTGGCAAAGGATTTGTGCATCCCTCGCCACGTCCCTACCATGGACGGTACCTATCAACCTAAAGTCGTTTGGTGAACGACCTGTCTCCCTCCGTAGAGTAGACATCCTCTCAACTACATCACTCTGATAAATATCATGGCCGCCCAACTCAAACACACTTTCCCACCCTAAATAGTCAAAAATGTATGGGATCCTGTAATCCTCAAAATCGCTCCTCTTAACCATTTTTTCAACTAACAGCTTATTGGAATATTTTTTTATACAAAAACAAGTGTGTTCTAATGTGTTCGGGGTGTTGGGATAATAGGAGGTTTGGAGACCAATCTATCATGACATTAACAGTTTGAGTTCGTTGCCTTGTTCTCCTCGACATCTACAATTTGTGCCAACCAACCACAATATGTGTGAGATAAATTAAGTAATGTAACCTATAATTGCAAATTGCACAATTACGCTTACTTAAAAGATGCATTTTTATATATACTCTTTTACGCTCACATTTTGCATACTATATATATAGTCTATAATTTGCCATTATTTCAAGCATTAAACATTTATCATGTTTTAATAAATACCATTTAGCACATAAAATTAATTTTTAAGCTAATCACCCAAGTTTTATAATTTTAACAATATATGCAAATTAAGGCAACCAACTATTTAAGTTCAATTTAATTTCTAGAAATTAACCATGACAAATTAACAAACTTAACAAATAAACACATATCTCATAAAACATATATCAAGGTTATCATCAAATTTATGCAATTTCACATACTTTGACTTTAAAAATTCAAAATCACCATGAAAACTTCAGAGATGACCATGAAGCTCAAGCTTTCAATTTTTGCTCAAAAAGTATGAAATAAGTTGCAATTAGTCAATAAAAACACTAACCTTGGTGATTGAAAGCTTAACTTGGTACAAATCTAGTTTTTTTTCTTCACCACTTTCTCTACCCAAAAATCTTCAAAATAGATGAAACTACCCACAAGGAGGTGATTTCTAGCCTGGATCTTTGATATTTATAATAATGTGAGTGTTTTGAAGCTTAAATTTGCAAATTTTGGGCACAAAATAGGGTTTTTGGGAGAGAGCCGCACACCCAAGCGTAGACAAAGGTTCTAGGGTTGTGAAAATGAGGAAATGGGGCTCAAATATGATTTTTAAGTTGATGGGACGCAGGGCGGCGCAGGCCTACACCCCCCCTGCGTTCAACTCTGCTGAAAATTCAAATTTTTACTGTTTTGGTACGCAGGGCTGTAAATATTTCTAATTATTGATATAAAATGTAGTCTAAAAATTTTTGTGAGGGCTAAATTAATTATTTTAATCTTATCGTTAACCTACCCTCCCCAACTTAGACTATTGTGACGTCCTCATCACATCAAAATTAATTCATCGGTTAAGATCATAGAATGATAGATCGGTACATATTCCTTATTCATAACAATTAAAATTAAACAACAAATAATAAACAAACAAAATTCAACTTTTATAATTCAACTTAAGATATACATCACACTTTAAATTAAAAGTACTATTACAATCCAAATAAACGTAAAAAACCAAACCAAACAAAACAAACCACCACATCAGAGATAAATCAATCCATACTTAATGTTTAGCACGCATAATTAAAATTAATATTCAAATAATTATAAAAACAACATTCTGCCGGAGGTGCGACAATCTCTTCCAACTCTCCGACAGTGATCTAAAGATTGGTGAGCCAGTCCGAGTGACTTAGAAACAGTTTCACATGTTTGTTTTGCTCCTCTTGCAACTTTTCAATATTCTTCACCAATTCTTTGTTTGAATTTAGTATGCCACCCATGAAATCCTTCAGAATGTTGATTTGAGATCTCCTCATGTCTTCGATTGTTACTTTTTCCCATGATCTTTCATCCTCTTTGTCGTTATGTCCTTTAGGGTTGTTGGGTACAATGAATGGGATTTGGGTTACTTTAGATGTTTTAGGACGACGAATTTGATAGCCTAAATGGTTTTTCTCGAAAACTAGCCCTAACATTGTGAGTCAAGTGAACCAAATCTAGTTTGGGTTAAGGTATTTAATTGGAAATTGTTCCGACACCGCTTTCTTAATAATAAATAGCTCAGTTAGCATACGGCAGTGCGGATAATTCATCCCTTAACCTGGGAAACTACATTCTCAAAGATGTTCCATTACTATGTACCCTAAGGATATGGTCGGGTATCCAGTCATTAAAGCATGCACTAACAGTATCTTTTTGGATCTAACAAAAGTGGTGTCTTGACTTCTGGTAAGCAAGTTGAGGATAACAAACTTCCATAGCACCTTAGCTAGCGGACATAAGTCCCCCCTATATAATGGACATACTCTCTCGCCTCCTCTATTGACATTCCGAATACCGGGGCTAACATCCCATCCAATTTCTTAGATCATCCACCAATTTGTCTTGCTCTACCCCCTTGAAAGTCTAAAGATGATCAAAATTCCCTAGGCCTTGGGATATCTGCGTCTATACCGAATTCCTCACAAAGGATTTTCCTTGATATTGACACTTTCTTGTTTCCTACTATTCCTGTGAGCTCAAAGTCATGGTCCTCTTCCTCTTCTGCGTTCCGAACAGTAGGGAACCAGTGTTGGATCAAACTAGTGTGGATATATAGAAGTTCCCATTGTATAGCTCTAGCCCATCCTAATCTCTCAAAACACTCTAAAATTTCAAAATTATCAAAGTCAGGTGTTTTCCAGGTACGCTCTATGAAAAACCTAGGGGGTTTACCATTGTTTGTGTTAGGTGGAACTTCAGGGAACTCCGTGTTGAGGGGTTTCTAAAAGCGGACGTCCCTAGGGTCGTGGGTTCTCATCCTAGGTTTTCGGGAATTTCCGGGACGGTTACCATTTGCATGGAACTGGGTTGACATCTTAAATAACACAAAGACAAAGGATTATAAATGTGGGGTTTTTACGTAAATGATGCATGATAATTTAAACACCCTTTTTCAATAATAAACAAACTAATATTACGTCTCACCAACAATGTAAGCTCAATCTAACCCTATCAAATGCATGAACTTTAATAATAAATAATAAAAACATAACCTTTTACGACAAAAAGTTTCAAAATATAATAAATACGAAAAAATGCATAATTTTTACAAAAGTTTTGCAAAAATATTTTTATATTAATTAAATGAATATTTAGAAAATTATTAATAACCCTTTTTTTATTAAGAACCATGTAACTCCCAAAAACCTCAACCCATGCATGCATCATAAATCTTTATGAAACTAAGGTAGAATGAAGTTAAAGGGGTTATAGGGAGTATACCTTGCTAGTAATTGAGAAGAACTAAGGTCGGATTGAAGATTTGACGAGAAAAAAGATGATGTTTTGAAGGTTTTTAGGCTTAAAAATCGAACCCGCCGCTTCTGGAACTGGAATTAGGGTTTTGGTATTATGAGGACGATCAATACTATTTTTATAAGAATTTGAGCGCTTCGGGCCTCACGGCAAGCGTAGGCCTGCGCCCGGGCCTCTGGATTCGCGATCTAGGCCGTGCAATGCTCTTGAAACCCTAATTATTCAATTTTTTAATTTTTACGGGTATTCTCCCCAAGTTACGCTCGTATTACCGGGTTAAAATATTTCTGCTACGTGCTTAAAATTTATTATTTTTTGATGTGGGGTCTTATTATTTAATTTAAATCCTAATTTCTAAAGACAACTAAGTTCAAGAGGATGAATCCTCCCAAACTTAATTGGGTACACACAAGTAACACAACTAAGCAAATAAACACACTTAAAAAATTAAATTCAAATAATCAAAATACTCTGGGTTGCCTCCCGGAAAGCGCTAAGTTTTACGTCTTCAGCCAGACTTACTGCTCCTAAACTAATTAATTAACCTTAGGATCTTGTAGTCTGATGAGTTCAAATACTAACATATCGTTGGTGGCCCATTGAACATATAATTTAAGTCTATGTCCGTTTACTTTAAATGGCTTACCACCTTTCAGTTCCTGTATTTCTACCGCACTGTATGGGTAGGTATTCATTACAACGTATGGACATGTCCAATGACTTTTTAATTCACCGGGAAATAATCTAGGTCTTGTGTTAAATAACCAAACTTTATTTCCTTTGGTAAATATTTTATTTTTAAGCATTCTGTCGTGGAAAACTTTTGTTTTTTCTTTATAAATTCTGGCGCTTTCGTAGGCTTCTCTACGAATTTCTTCCAGTTCATTTAATTGGAATTTTCTATCAACACCTCATGTAAGTTAAAATTAGTGTTTTTGATAGCCCATAGAGCTTGGTGTTCTAATTGCACTGGGAGATGGCAAAGCTTACCATACACAAGTATTTATGGGGACATACCTATTGGGGTTTTAAATACGGTTCTGTATGCCCATAGAGCATCCTCTAATTTTTGTGACCAATCTTTACGACCAAGTCTAACAGTGCTTCCAAGGATTCTCTTGATCTATCTATTAGAGATCTCAACTCATCCGCTTGTTTGCCGATGATAAGGCGTTGCTATTGTATGGTTAACTCCATACTGTTTAAAGAGTTTAGCAAAATGCTGAATATTAAAATGTGACCTTCCATCACTGATGATAGCCCTTGGAATACCGTGTCGTGCTAAAATATTTATTGTAACAAATTTGCACACAACCCGGTTGTCATTAGTGTGTGTAGCTTCTGCTTACACCCATTTGGAAACTTAATCTATTGCAACTAAGATGTACTCGTTTCCAAATGATTTAGGGAAGGGTCCCATAAAATCAATGCCCCATACATCAAATGTTTCGACAATTAATATCGGGGTCTTAGGCATTTCATCTCTTTTTGCAATGCCACCAGTTTGCTGGCATCTTGTGCACCCTTTAACAAACTCATAGGCATCCTTAAATATCGTGGGCGAGAAAAACCCACACTATAGTATCTGGTGGCCAGTTTTCCTTGTGCTGAAATGGCCACCGCATGCATATGCATGGCAGTGTTTAAGAATATCCTGGTGTTAGTTCGGGACACATCGTCTTATAACTTGATCTGTTCCTATTTTAAATATATCAGGCTCATCCAAAATGTATTTTCTTGCTTGACATAGAAATATTTTCTTTGTTGTGAGTTCCAGTGCTCTGGCAATCTTCCTGTTACGAAATTGTTAACTAGATTCGCCAACCAGAGAATTTTAGATACAGATAATAATTGTTCATTAGGGAAGGAGTCCCTGATTTGATCAGTTGAGTTTGTTGGGATTAAGTGAAGCCTTAATAAATGATCGGCAACAACATATTCTTTACCTTTCTTGTCTTTAATGTCTAAGTCAAATTCTTGTAACAGAAGGATCCACCGAATCAATCTAGGCTTGGCTTCCTCCTTTGCCAATAAATGTCTTAAAGCACTGTGGTCTGAGTACACAATTACTTTTGCCCCCCAAATATTTGATCTGAATTTATCTAGGTCAAACACTACGACTAATAATTCTTTTTCCGTAGTGTTGTAATTGATTTGTGCCTTATTAAATGTTTTACTTGCATAGTAAATGACCACTGGCTTTTTCTCTAATCTTTGTCCTAAAACAGTACCAATTGCATAGTCACTTGCATCGCACATGATCTCAAACGGTTGAGACCAATCCAGATATTGAAGAATTGGCGCTTCGGTTAATTTTGATTTAAGCTTCTCAAATGCTTCCATACAAGCATCATCAAAATTAAACTCGGTATCTTTTGATAGAAGATTGCATAACGGCCTTGAGATCTCACTGAAATCTTTAATGAATCGCCGATAAAAACCAGTGTGGCCTAGGAATGATCTTATTCCTTTAACGTTGGTAAGAGGTGGAAGTGATAAAATTAATTGAACTTTTGCTTTATCTACCTCCATTCCTCTTTTGGACACAATGTGACCTAGGACTACCCCTTCTTTTACCATAAAATGGTTTCTCTCCCAAGTTAACACTAAGTTGGTTTCAGTGCATCTCTTTAGGACTTTTTCTAAATGTCCCAGACAATCTTCAAATGTTTTATTGAATATGGAAAAATCGTCCATAAATATTTCAAGAGAACCACCCACCATATCTGAAAAGATAGCCGTCATTCATCATTGAAATGTGGCGGGTGCATTACATAGTCCAAATGACATCCATCGGTAGGCAAAGGTGCGATAGGGACAAGTAAATGTAGTTTTCTCATGATCCTCTCGATGGATTGGGATTTGATTATAACCATAATATCAATTGAGGAAGCAGTAAAACTTCTGTCCTACTAATTTTTCCACTATTTGATCTATAAGCGATAGCGGAAAATGATCTTTTGAAGTAGCAGCATTAAGTTTTCTGTAATTGATACAAACTCTCCACCTAGTTACAGGGCGACTAGTTATCTTCTCTCCTTCTTCAGTATTAATTACTGTAATTCCCGATTTCTTGGGTACAGTTTGGGTTGGACTTACACACTTACTATTAGATATAGGATACATAATTTCAGCGTCCAACCATTTTAATACTTCCTTTTTAACTACATCTCTTAAATTTGGATTCAACCTCCTTTGTGCATCCCGAGCTGGTTTAGCTTCTGGATTAGTAATGATTTGGTGCATACACAAAGTGGGACTGATTCATTTTAAATCAGCTATCGTCCATCCTACTGCTTCTTTATATTTGACTAGCACTTGCAGTAGAGCTTTCGCTTGCTCTTTAGTCAGATATGATGAAATTATGATAGGCAAAGTGTCATTCTGACCTAGAAAAGCGTACTTTAAATGAGATGGCAACTCCTTTAATTCTAGAATAGGTGGTTGCTCTATTGAAGGTTTGGCTGACTTAGGTAAATCAGTAGGTATATTTTCAGTCCTATGGGTCCACAGTGGTTGTTTCGATTCTAATGTGGATTTCATGACTACTTCTAGCTTATCACACTCAGTAGAATTTAACTAGGCGATCTCATTCTCAAAAAATAATAACTCAGTAGCATCTTTGGTGTTGATTAACGAAATATGTTGTTGCGCAAGTTCGTCTACCATGTCTATAAGATAACACTCTGAATCAATAGTAGAGACACTTGAAGTATTCAACACATTCAGTCTTAATTTCCAATTACCAATGGCAATATCCACTGCTCCTGTCCTATCATGGCTAAGAAATGTCTGCCTAGGATAATAGCCGGTTGATTATCTCCTATTGAACTTTTGGTGTCCAATACTAGGAAGTCAATTGGGTAGTAAAAAACTTCAACTTTTACTATGACATCTGATAAAATACCACTTGGACACTTCTTTGACCGATCTGCCACCTGTAAGATAATATCAGTTGTCTGTAACTGACTTAGATCATGTTTATCAAACAAGTTTCCAGGTAAAATATTAACACTAGCTCCAAGATCAAGCAATGCCTTCTTAATCTGCGCATTTCCTATTGTCACTGGAATCAATGGTGATCCAGGATCTTTCAGCTTAGGAGGTAGAGAACTAGAAACTACTGCACTCAACTGTTCAGTTAGATTGATCTGCTTTGGGAGCGAGACCTTATACTTTCTAATTTGAGTACAGAGATCTTTTAGAAATTTGACATAAGATGGAACCTGTTGAATGGCCTTTATCAGAGGAATATTGATCTTAACTTGATTGAATAAGTCCCAAAGATCCTCTGGTTGTGGGCCTCTTTTGTTGTAAGGAGAAGATTTTGGATTTTCTAAAGCAGTAGGATAAGGAGGAGGAATTGAAGTGTATAGATTCTTATCCGCCTCCCCAACTTCTGGCATTGGAATATCTGCTTTAATTGGTTCTTTAAAAGAAACCTTATGAGGAATCTCATTCTTCTTTGGATCCTTTTTCTCCTCATACACGACTTTAGTGTCGGTATCTTCTTCTGCCTCTTTCTCTTTAGGCATCTCGATTTTATTGTCTACCTCTCTTCCACTCCTTAATGTGGTTATCTTAGCTACTTCATTAAGTTCGTTAATCTCATGTTTCTTATCTTTGTTATGATGATGAGCGTGTGAAGGATTGGGAACAGTATTGCTAGGAAGCTTTCCCTCCTCACGCCTAGTGAGCGACTCAGCAATCTGACCCATCTGGCGAGTTAACATCTCCATGGTCTTAGTACTGATAGCTCATTGCTGTTTAATAAATTCAGCAAACTCTGCGAATTGCGCAGAAGTCATATTTGTTTCCACTTGGAATTGTGGTTGATCACGAGGATTTCACTTATAATATCGCTCATCCTTAGTTTCTAAAGTTGAACCATATTGATATTCTCTCTTTGGTGGTTCATATCTTGGTTTAGATTGATGATCGGTAGGCTGATCATTTTTCCATCGAAATTTGGGATGGTTTCTCTATCCCGGATTGTATGTTTCCGATGCGTCGGAATGATGCGATGGATCTCCGCATGTAACACAATTAATTGATGCGCTAGGGTTTGAAATCCCCTTCATCAACTTCTCCATTTTCTTGCCTAATTCTGAAATCTAACTTTTAACCTCACGTTTCCAGGCATTATCTATGCCCATAACTTGAACTCCTATGCTATTTTAAGAACCAGCTTCGACTTTAAGACCTTTACCAAATTGACTAAGCAACTCCCAAGCTTCATCGTCTTCTTTAGCTAAAAATGTGCCTCCTGTGGCAGCTATAATCGTATTACGATTTTCTTGACTCACACCATCAAAGAATGTTTTGATAAGCATCCATTTGGGTAACTCGTGGTGTGGACAAGCTCTCAATAATTCGTTCATACGATCGAACGCTTCGTAGAATTGTTCGCCCGGTTTTTGTTTAAATCTTGAGATTTCCTTTCTTTTCTCAGTTGTTTTACTAATGGGGTAATATTCATTAAGGAATTCTCGTTTCATTTGATCCCATGTTGTAATACTATTGGTTGGTAAGGATACGAACCAATTCTTCACTTTTTCTTTAAACGAGAAAGGGAATAATCGAAGTTTTAAACCATCGGTGGTTATACCTCGAACATGGTTAGCTTTACAAATAGTTGTGATCTCAGCTAGATGTACGTAGGGTTCCTCACTTGGCATCCTTCGAAAGATTGGAAAATTTTGGAATAACTAAGGACGAACTTCGGGTTCGTTCTCGTTTTCGGGATAACGGATTGGAGACGGGTTGGGCACATCACCTGGGCGGTAATGTGACACGACCATACGCCTCGGTTAATTACCCATTTTAGCAGCTATGCGCTCGGGTTCTTCTTGATCACGATTTTGCGGCGAAATCGGAGGGCTTTCTAAATCAGGAATCTCTGAATTGGGAATTCCAAAATCAAGAATTTCTTCCTCTTGTGCATTTAAATTCTCTGTGATTAATTGTTGTTTTTGAATCCTGACAGTCTTTCGGTTCGACCTCACTACTTTTTCGATTTCAGGTTCGAATTGTAGCGGCAATCCTTTAGCCGATCGACTTGTGTGCATACACTAAATAAAATGCTAAAAATTTAATACTTAAGTAAACTAATATTTTTGGTGGTAAAGTGGAGGACTACAATACCTTTTTGGATTTTTAAATTGTTTTATTTGATATTTTTAATAATAATAATAATAAAATAAAGACTAAAAATAACCAAAGAAAGGAACATAAACGTAATAACTTAAAACTAAGGCAACAGACTAACTTTAACCTTAACTACCATTACCCTCCCCGGCAACGGCGCCAAAACTGCTGGCGGGCCGTCGTTGTGACTCGCAGACTTAGTCCTTAAATCCACTATTTAGCTAGAGAAGTGAGGGTCGAATCCACAGGGAGTGTGGTCGTGATTAGGATTAGGTTATTAGGCTTACAAGTTTATTGAAAGCATTTAAATTGTGAATTTGTGGATTTGAATGATTTGTTTAGAGTAATGATTTGCGATCTCTATGTAACTAAAATTAACGGAAAAGTAACTAACGTAGAAGATAAACAATCAAGGGACGAATAACCATTCACGGTATCACCACGACATAAGTATTACTCAGTATAATTTCATGCAACAATCACATAGACATAATCAATTACGCGACTAACTTAATCAAACATGTGTTAACCAATAACACTCGGGATAGTGTATGCAATAGTAATACTTGTCTTATTCCCTAAGCTAATAGACTCGACACAAATAATAGTACCACGATAACCTATCTTGCTTTTACCAATCAAAACATACAATCATAATCATAGCTGAATGCTTCTCATTTGCATGCACATAATAGATCTTATTTAATACGAATACATCAAAGCACGAGAAATTAAAGTAGAGTAAACTTAGTCGTAGATCCTCCACAAACAGGCTAATGGGATTAGCCGCTCATCGTATGCTCTTCACAATCGTATATATAAGTCATAGCATTGCTTGCGAATCACCGTCTTCATTTTCATATCGTAGATCCACTCCGGCAGGGCTTCGACACACCTTAACACCCGTCGGGACGTTTGCAAGGCTGCCCCTCGACTTGTATTTATAGTGAGGTCGAGATTAGGGTTCCACAGGCTGTAAAACGCATTTTTGCGCCACACTAGCGCAGGCCAGTGCCCCCCTGCACCCGGATGCGGCTTGGTTTTAGCTGGCATGCGCTGGAACGTATCTGGACAGTTAGGACTCTTGGTGGAGCGCTGGGTGGCGCAGGCCTGCGCCCCCTTCAGCTCGGTTTGCTCTGAGTTCTTTTGAATTGCTTCTCTTTAATATCTTGGCCCTGAAATACAAACTTGGAGTAATAATATGGATTTTACGAAGTATTAGTGCTTAAAAAGATCATAAAATATGATTCTGAAACCACATAAATTATAGAATTATCATACACCCACATCGACAGACACCCAAGGATTTTCTCAATTAAAAGCTAAAGTCAATTTCTACATCAAACTATGACTGCCCAGCAAGCTCAAATCACAACTCTTCACTCCCTTATGGATCAAATTTTAAAAGATCGTGCAGCTCAGGGCGAGAGTTGTAAGGAAGATGAGTTGAGGGGAGCAAGGAGAGAAGACGAAGAAGATGACCCAAGTGCTGAAAAGGAAAGTGAGCTAGAAAATCTTTCAAAATAGACTGCTCAAGAAATTATCATCCAGGGGGAGTCTGGATCGTCATCAGGGATTGGAACGAATTAAGGCAAGGCTCCTGAGGCTACAAATGTGATTGAAGAAGAATTAATCGGAGCCTTGTTGGATCCGGATGAGGAAGAAGTCAGATTCGAATTTGAAGACTATCTAGATCAAGAAGATCTCGAGGAAGGAGAATTTATTCCCGAGGATATAGCTGATTGGTAATCTGACGATGAGATAGTTAGAGATGAAGATGATGAAGTGGTTATTGATGTGCCGCTAGCACACCTTAATTTTAACTATGAAATGGAATTAAATAAACTAAAACTAGCGGATAAATAGGCAAGTATTTCCTATCGTATACTAGTATAGCCTACGTAAGTCTGGATATCGAACTCGGGGACAATTTGGTAGAATGATGATAGTAAGTCGTCGATTAATAATTAGCTATGATTTAAGATTGATTTAAACTGCGTATAAAACTAAATAATGACAAACGATTTATCAACACTACATATATCAGCAGCAGAAATGATTAAATACAAAGATTTCTGATAAAAGGAAACATGTAATCAAATGGGATCACTCCCTCTAAACATCGGATGAACAGATTTAAACACAAATTGAATAATATATCAGTTATGATTCCAAAGAAACAAACACACAAATCTCTAAGATGTGAACAATGATCATCTAGCTATATGGAACTCTTGATATAGCACAATAATCCCATAACTCACGATGTGAACACGAAAACCTCTTTTAAATTTTCAAAACTTGGGTCATGCAAATCCGAATATTCACAACAAGCTTACGACTTTTGAATGACGATTCGGTTAACACCGAATACATAAAATTCATGTTATATTCTCTTAAAAACATAAATCCCCTCTTATTATTATGAAAACACCGATTAAACACACTCTTTCAACATCTCTAGTAGAAAGATTCAACTACACCAAAATGTTTGGTTCAGCAAAAACAAATACCAACTATTTCAAACTCTCGTTATGGAAATAATGAAGCATCCATTGCAAGTTTAACAAGTCTAAACATAACAACAAGATTTTGATTCAAAATGCGCAAACTATAATAAAATTATCCAATTACATACGAAATATAAATCATCCAATGTTTAGGGTTTGTTACCCAAATGATTACGTAGCAAAACTACTCCATATTAATGGAGTGAAACATCATCTTACGATAAGCAAGCATTTCACACATTTCCCCTGATAACGTATGGTGATGAAGATGCAATACCTTGAATCAAAACTCTAAGTTAGAAAGCTTCCTTTCCTTCCTTCTTCCTCAAAGAACCAGAGAAAAGTGTGTGTCAAATTTTGATAAAAATTCGTCTCCTTCATAAATGAGTAAAAAATTGCTTTTATAGGCTGGGGGAACTCGCCGAGTTGATGTGTTGTGAGCTTCTGATATGATCTCCAGGAGGGAGAACTCGCCGAGTTTGTGAAGGGAACTCGTCGAGTTCTTAAGTTGGCGACTCCTCATTTGATCTGGCTTGTATCAGAAATTTTCAGAAAATAACAGTGTCAATTTTTTACTCGCCGAGTTTGTAGAGTGAACTCACCGAGTTCTTGGTAAAAAATTGGTTCTTGAAAGGGATGAACTCACCGAGTTCTGTGCAGGTCAAAGTTTCTGTTCAGAGGAGAACTCGCCGAGTTTAGCTTGTGAACTCGCCAAGTTTGGCTTGTTTCAGCACGTTTCACTTCAATTTACTCAAAAAGCACCTAAAATAACATCATGAACCTATAATATCGAGTTTGAGACGAATAACAACCAAAAAGCTATGTAAAACACGAGATATCGTCCGATAAAACATGTACAAATTGGACGATATCAAACATTCCCACAATTAACCTTTGCTTGTCGTCAAGCAACTCTTACATAAGCATATATATAGCCTTTAAAAATTGAGAAACGCATAAAGACTCGACAACTTTCGACAAAGGATGAAAATCCTAAGGCATTTCCGACTTACACGAACACATAGCGAGGAACACAAAAGAATCAAGAACCATTTAAAACATAAAATACGGATAGAAGCTAAATATTCTAAACTTTTTCAGAACAAAATAAGCATGACCAAAACTCACTTTATGAACACTCAACCCTCGGTGTTTAGGTTGACAAAGTCTCTCAATTCTAACACATTGAAATATGCATGAACATAAGCTTGCTAGAGCCTCAAATCTACAACACTAGATCAAGACATAAGCGAAAATCAAGAGGGCTTAAAAGGGAAAAGAAAAGAGGGGAAAAAGACTGAAAGGAAAAGAAAGAGAGCGGCTAATTAACACGAGAACTGGCTCGAACGGGAAAACTTTTCTTCTTCAACAAGTCTCGAACAAAACACTAGATACTTCTAGCTTGAAAATAATTTAGCAAATGTCTCTATGAGACTTTCTTATTTGCTATGCTTTCTTTGGATTTTTTTTTCGTGGACTTTGTCCACAATAACTTAACAACGGCCACCTCAACAATAAAAGCATACACTCTTTTTTGAATTAACGACAATTGGGCTAACAAAAGGAAAAGAAGGGCTAAACGCCTACAACTTGATCATTGTGTTTTCGAGATGCATCACAAGAGCAAGTTCTATCATGCATACAACAACGGACAATATCACACATAAAACCAAACGAAATGCGAGCAACTAAAAAATATATGCTTAAAGCTCGATAAGGCACAAACGCTCATGAATGAAAGTTATAGTTGGGTTAAAATGTGCAAGCCATGCTAATATTGAAAACAAAACATTTAAAAATGAATTTCTTTTATCCCTAAACATGCTTGAATGAAACTTTAAAAAAAATTGCACCCTAAAAGTATGAACAAATAAACAAGAAATGCCACAAGATTTACACCCTAACAAAAGATGCGAAGTATGATAGACTATAAATATGCTTGAAAGAAAAAGTCACTCAAGAACCATCAACCGTTCTTTTATTCCCACAGTAGACAATTATACATTGCCCTCAATGTAATAAAGAAATAAACGAGCAAGTAAAGCAATGATAAATAAATCAAGCGGGTCGAGAAAATTCCTTGAATTGTAAGAAGGGAGAACTCGGGAAATGACGAGCCAGAAAGTGCACTATCTTGGACAAAAATCTATGCAAGAGAGATGAATGAAGGAAAACAAGCATAAACAAAAAGAAACACTAAACAACCACAACAATAGAAAAAAAAATAAAAACACTAGCATTAGGAGGAATAATAACAAAAATACTTGCAGGAAAATAAATAAACAGAATGGAGAAAAATAAAAATTGTCTGGAGGCATCACGCCTTTACATCACAAATAACCGAATAAAAAGTGTTCAAATACATGGCTTTCCTAGAAAGCCAAAGGTAAGCTGGAATCAATCATCTTCTGGACGTGGTGGAGGATACTAGCGAGAGTCCGAAGGCATGTACGGATAGTATTGATACGGGGGCGGGGCTGGAGGCTGCTGCAACTGATGCTCGGGAGGCTGAAAACTGAAGAGACTATCTACGGACGTCTGTATGTGCTATAAATAACGTCCAATCTCCTGGGCCTACTGATAGTACACCCACCCAAAATGGTCGGTGTTACAGAGATTCTGCCGGAGCAGATGGTTCTACTCCAGCAGCAGGCCATAGTTCTCCTATAGCTGATGCTGATCTAAAGACATATGCGCGAAACATTCGTCTAGCCTATCAAACTGAGTATCCCAACGGTAGGGGCCCGGGCCGAAATCAAAGTGGGACGACTGGGATGGTTGCGGTTCCTGTAGCTGCTGTCGCTGCTGCTGGGGAGGGTCCTGGTTTGGGGGAAGGATCGGGCACATCAGTATCAGCGCCTCACGACCCATCGGCGCTTGCTTGACTTTGGCTCTCCGAAAGTATAGCTCGTCTGTGTCTACCGCCAGGTCACTCTTTATTATCCCTCGGAGCACCGGGGGGTTAACAAATTAAACGATCGAGCCGGGCGGGTAATGAACCGCGCGCTACAGATGGAACTGGGTCCCGTGCGACCGGTGGCGACATGCAAAAAGTATACCGCCAACTGGATGGAGTAGACACGTATTCTTCCGAATGAAGAATAGAATGGAGGAGCCAAATGTCAGGTTTTGTAAGTTTTTCCTGACCTTCGTTCCAGATGAAGCCATCAACGGTGATGAATTTATGAAGCAGCCGATGGAAAAGGTTGCGGAGCTTGGACTCGTAGGCCTTTGAGACGTGCTAATTTCCCAAGGCGATCTCGCCCCAGAAACCTAAATAAACAATATTTGCCAGAGCCTTCCTAATTCCCGCAGACTGATAATCATAAAAATTCCAATTCCGGACATCCGAATCCGAGTATAGATCCAAACGCGGACAGAGCTCAAAGACAGACATAGCACGGCTCGCTCCCCCGAGCCTAAATCGCAGGGTATCCCCGGCTTTCATGTTGGTCACTGGCTCATTGAAGGAAAATGTCGAGTAGAACTCGAGACACAACTCTGCATATACAGGGTCCTTGATCGATACCAAATTATTACAAGCCTGAGATATAAATCCTCCGTGCAATACTGAGAAAGCGGCCTATAACTGTTTAGGAAGATTCGGAAGAGGCGGGTCGCGTTCAGGAAGTCCCAATTGAGGTAGCTTCCCGAGTCGTGTTCTCGACTCGCCAAACGAAGTAGTATTTCCCGATACTCCCTTCTTTGTCCATTTGGGACACCGGAGAAAGTCAGAAACGAATTATTTGCATTGTATATCATTCGAACTTGGACCTCGTCGTTACTAGAATCCGACTCCGGGGAGGGGTCGCTCTAGTGGGAGGTGCCAGCTCGGCCACGCTTTGAGGCGCCAGACATATCCAGTATTATAATTCAGGAGCGAGAGTGAGAATTCGAGCGACACTTTAGCTTTAACATTATGAAGCGCTGAAGATAACCACAACAACATTGAGCACAACCATTCCCACACTTATTGTTGAGACTAAATCCCGACTCTCACAAAATAACCGAGATAAACTACAACTACTACACTCAATCATACATAGCATGCGTGAAATGCAAGATGACATGTGTCTTTCTAATTAGCAATCCCAAAATGATCTCTCATGCAAAAATAAACTGAAATAAGAATAAACTAATCAGAAAAAGAAGACTAACAAGGCACAGAAAGCTAAGCAAAAATAAAACTAAGTAGGGAAAAACACATTTGGCATGCACTAGACGACAAAAGTACAATCTATAATTAGCTACACGACAAAAACAACTGCATGCATTTATACGTACACAATAGAGCTCAATAATTTGAACTCAAAGATCCACAAATTTTGAAAACAAATGTTATCTACGAGAACACAAACAAAAAAGATTCACGATAACTTGCAATTTTAACCAAGAATACAAAATTTACGACTAAGAATTAACGAACAAAAACACGATTCTTGCCTAAATACACATACTTTTAAAGTAGCTAAATACATAAGTATCATTAAACTCCTATGAAACAAAATTACTAAACAAAGATAAACTACAGAACAAACAAAAATAACCATGAAAACTAAAAGAACTAAAGCATACGAAAATGCAAATCTACCACGAATATCCTAAAATTCAAACATACTAATGTAAACAAGAAAATAAAAAATGCACTAACAAGTATGAAATTAAAAAAAAAATTAAGAACAACACAAAACAAGAATTGCAAAGGTTATCGTGAACATTTAACATAAACACACTAAAAATGCAAAGAAAATGAAGATTAGCATGAGAGATTCTTGACAATTTCTTAACAAGGGAAAGGAGTGTACCAAAATACAGATATGAGACGGAGGAGCAGAGATTAGAGAAAATCCGGCAAGATTCCAGCGAGGCGGTCGCGGCGGAGGACGGCGGATGACGGCGCGAATGACCTGAAAATACCCAAAAAAGGGTTCCCACACTTGTATTTGACACTAGGGAAAAAAAAATGTGAAGATTTGTGGAGAAAATGGCCAAAAACGGAGAAATATGGTGGTGGTTTTGTTGTTGCCAGCGGAGAGAAGAGAGAAGAGAGATGAGAGGGTTTCAAAAGAGAAGAAAAATGTAACTGAAATTAGGGTTAACTGCGTGGGAGTACTCGGCGAGTTCAAGTCAGGGTGTCAGACCTCAAGATGCTCTTTTGACTGGAATATAAATATTTTTTTTTATTTTTTTACTTTTTTATAAGCATCCAAACAACATCTGCTCAGCCTCACATACTCGGCAAGTAAGGGTCAGAACTTGGCGAGTTCACCCAAATTACAGAACGTTTATTTTAAGTAGAACTCGGGGAGTATGAGACGGGAACTCGGCGAGTTCACCCAATTCCAGAATGAAAGTCAGTGCTTGAACACGACGAGTATGGCCTGAACTTGGCGAGTTCATGTCAGGTCTGCACTATTTAACCCAGAAAATTGTACAAGTTGAACTATAACAAGAAAAACGAACTTTTTCGACAACGAAAACATGGAAAAACAGAACTAATTAAACAATGAGCACAAAACGAAAGACATGCTTATTTACTTTCGAGTCTTAAGCTTGACTCGGCCTCGACTTTTTAATTTTCGACATGCAACAATGTGAGGGATTTGACATCCTCAAAGATAACGTCCATGTTCTCAAAGTATTTCTTCAACCGTTTACCTTGAATGTTTCATTTCCATTAGGATCAAGCAATTCAAATGTGCCATAAGGAAACACCTTATTGACGGTGGCCGGACTAACGAGATCTCAACTTTCCGGGAAAATGTTTTAATCTAGAGTTAAAAAGAAAAACACGGTCCCCCTCTTTGATGTCCAAATGATTTTTGAGACGAGCATCGTGAAATATCTTGGTCTTTTCATTATAAATTCTTGAATTTTCGTAAGCTTAGAGTCGTAATTCATCCAATTCAAGCAATTGAGCCTTTCGTAGCTCACTGGACAAGGAAAGATCAAGATTACATTCTTTTAAGGCCTAAAATGCCTTATGCTCAATCTCGACAGGAAGATGACAAGATTTCCCATATATCAAACGGAATGGAGTGGTGCCGATTGGAGTTTTGAAAGCCATTCTAAACGCCCAAAGTGCGTCGTCCAACTTATCGGACCACTCCTTACGATTGTTTCCAACCATTTTCTCCAAGATCCTTTTCAATCCATGGTTGGTGACTTCGACTTGCCCACTCGATTGTTGGTGATATGAAGTGTCGGTGCGATGTTTCACACCATAACGAGCTAAGGTCTTTTCCTTTTTGGAGTTACAAAAGTGTGTTCCTCGATCATTAATCAAGGCCTTAGGAGCACCAAACCGGGAGAAGAGCTTTTTCAAGAACTTTAGCACAATCCGGGCATCGTTTGAGGGCAAGGCTTGAGCCTCGGCCCATTTCGAAACGTAATCAACGGCCACAAGAAGGTACTTATTTCCACGAGAAGGGGGGAACGGCCCCATGAAATCGATCCCCCAAACATCAAAGACCTCACATATTTGAATCGGATTTTGGGGCATTGCATCTCGTCAAGAGATGTTTCCGGATCTTTGACATTGGTCACAAGTTTGGACCATGGAATATGAATTTTTATAAATGGTAGGCCAATAGAACCCAGAATCGAACACCTTTTTAGCGGTGTAACTTGGCCCCAAATGACCACCGGTCGGTCCAACGTGACAGTGATGAAGAATTCTTGGCACTCTTTGCCAAACACACAACGGCGAATCACTTGATCCGCGCCAACTCTAAAAAGGAAAGGGTCCTCCCAAAAATAATACTTGCAATCCGAGAGAAGCTTTCACTTTTGTTGGAACGACATCCCTTTAACCAATGTACCGCAAGCTAGATATTTGGCATTGTCGGCGAACCAAGGAGCCTTGTAATCAACAAAGAGCTTCATCAGGGATTCATCCGGAAACTTATCATTGATGGATGAACCATAAAGCCCTTCAAGATTTGGATTTTCAAGATGGGAGAGGTGATCGGCCGCGAGATTCTCGGCTCCTTTCTTATCCTTGATTTCGATGTCGAATTCTTGTAGGAGAAGAATCCAATAGATAAGACGAGGTTTGGCATCTTGTTTGGAGAATAAGAACCGAAGAGCCGAATGGTCGGTGTAAATGACAGCTTTGGAAAAAACAAGGTAGGACCGAAATTTATCAAACGCAAAGACAACGGCGAGAAGTTCCTTCTCGGTAGTAGTATAATTCGCTTGAGCATCCGTTAGAGTCTTACTTGCGTAATAAATTTGTTGGAAGCGTGATTATTAACTCGTTGGCCCAAAATGGCCCCCATGGCGAAATCACTAGCGTCACATATAAGCTCGAAAGGTTAGGACCAATCGGGAGCTATCATGATAGGAGCATGTGTGAGCCTATCCTTGAGGAGTTCAAAAGAGTCTCGACATTCTTAGGAAAAGACAAACGGGGTGTCCTTTTCGAGAAGTTGGTTCATCGGGCGTGTGATTTTTGAAAAATCTTTGATGAACCGACGATAAAGCCCGCATGACCAAGAACACTTCTAATGCCTTTCACATTTGTGGGAGGAGGAAGCTTCGCGTTAGTGTCAATTTTGGTTCTATCAACCTCAATTCCATAAAGCTCTCAATCATATCATGAAAAATTGCCATCATGCACCTTTGGAATGTGGCGGGTGCGTTGCACAACTCGAAAGGCATCCGGCGATAAGCATAAGTTCCATAAAGGTAAGTGAAAGTTGTTTTCTATTGCTCTTCGGGATTGATAGGGATTTGAAAATATCCCAAAAACCTATCGAGAAAACAATAGAATTGATTTCCGGCCAATCGTTCTAACATTTGATCCATGAACGACAAAGGAAAGTGATCCTTACGGATGGCATCGTTTAGGTTGCGATAATCGATGCATACACGCCATCCCGTTACCGTTCTCGTTGGAATGATCTCATTGTTCTCATTGTGAACGATAGTCATGCCACCCTTTTAGGGCACGACTTGAACCAGACTCACCCACGGGCTATCCGAGATCGGATATATCAACCTGGAATCAAGAAGCTTAATTACCTCTTTCTTTACCACCTCCATCATACTCAGATTCAAACGACACTATCTTTGGACAACGAGTTTGTAGCCCTCCTCCATTAAAATTTTATGCGAGAAAAATGAAGGACTAATACCCTTGATGTCGGTAATTTTCCATGCAATAGCCAATTTGTCGGCTCGAACAGTGTTAAGGAGTTTAATTTTTTGGTCTCCCGAAAGACTCGATGAAATTATAATCGGCAACTTAGACTCATCCAGGAGGAATGCATACTCGAGATGGCTTGGGAGCTCTTTGAGCTCAATAGTTGGTAGGTCTTCAAGAGATGACTTAACTCGACAAGAATTATGATTGTGAGAAATAGAATCAACATCAAAAGGAAACATGGGTGGATCAATGGTCGACAATGGTGTCGACTCCTCCAAAAATTTTTCAAAAACAATCTTTTTCCCTTCATCTATTGAGTAGATGTCCTTGGAGTTGTATGACAAAATAGATGAAAGTTCAAAATTAAAAGCTTCTTCAAATGCGTGCACGTGGTAACAAGTGTCATCCGTAAATGATGCATGTTGCATGGCTTTATCAATTGAAAATATGACAGACTCATTGCCGACCTTCAACGTAAGCTTTTTATCAAACACATCTTCTATAGCTCGTGAAGTGGCCAAAAAGGGCCTCCCTAAGATAAGGGATACACGGCTATCTTCCTCCATGTCTAGGATGACAAAGTAGGCGGGGAACACAAATTTATCAACTCTTACAAGCACATTTTCAACTACTCCCCTTGGATACTTTATTGACCGATTGGCCAACTGAATGCTCATTTTAGTCGGTTGTAGATCTCCCAAATGCAATTTTTCATATAAAGTGGTGGGCATCAAATTTATGCTTGCCTCAAGATCCGCAAGTGCATTTGTGATAACTAAACTACCAATGTGGCAAGGAATAGTAAAACTCCCTGGATCCGTTAGCTTTGAGGTAGTTTGTTTTGTAGCACCGCCGAGCATTCCTCATTCATAACCACGGCCGAGATTCCTTCAAGCTTCCCCTTGTTGGTGATGATATCCTTGAGAAACCTAGCATAAGTAGGAATTTGTGAGATAACATCAATAAAAGGTAAATTAATATGCAATTGTTAAAATAGCTCAAGGAATTTGTGAAATTGGGCCTCATCTTTTTCACTTTTTAACCGACTCGGGAAAGGTGCCTTCGGCTTGGCGATCGGAACTTCTTTCGCGATAGGAGGTTGGACTTGCACGGTACTTGGTGGGCTTGAAGTTTGTGCCTCATCCTTTGTAGCCTCCTTTTCCGGTTCAACCTGCAAATCATTAACAACAACGTCATTTAAAATCGAATTAGAAACGGGTTCAAGAATTTTACCATTCCTCAATTTGATGGCTTTAACATGCTCTTTCGGATTGACTTCCTTGTTAGAAGGCAATGTACCTTTTCCCCTTTCCTTATCAAGAAGTAATTGAGTGAGTTTCCCCATTTGCTTTTCTAGGTTTTGAATGGAAGCTTGTTGTCCCCTCACTATATCTTCAAGGGTGGGCTTGGTTTCGGTTGACGGAGTGGTGGTATTTGTAGCTTGGTGTGGTTGTTGCGATGTATTAGTTTGTTGATGTGGTCGTGGTGAAAGATATTGGGCGGTGTTTGGATGACGAGGTTGGTATGAGTTGTTTCTTTGGTTCGGGTTGGAAGAACTAGCACCCTCAAATCCCGGTGGTACCGCCGGAGGTTGGTCATTTGGTTGACGGCATCGGAAATTGGGATGATTCCGACTGTCAACGTTGGGATTGTAGTATTGTTGATGTGGTGGTTGAAAAGCTAGCTTCCCCATGTGGTTGTCATCTCTATCACCATAAGAATACAAAACATCTTCTTCAAATGTTTCCTCCGCATCGTCATTCCCACAATATTATTCCGTTTGTGGTCCTCCACAAAGTTGACACACTTCTTGAATAGACTTGATAGTGGATTGTCTACTAAGAAGTGTTATCCTTTTGGTGCACTCATTTGCGGTATGAGGACCGTCACACAATTGAAACACATGATTTGCTAATCTCGGGTTTTGAAGTTGGACTATCTGTTTACCCATTTTAGCAACCTCCTCCTTAAGTGAACTCACATCATCCCTTGCTTCAAAGGACCACGCACGATGCTATGTCTTGATGAGTGCCACTCATGAGTGTTAGTGGTCGCGGTTTCTATTGCTTTGTAAGCATCGGTCGGCTTCTTGTCCATCACGCATCCACCGACATTCAAATCTAATATTTGTCTTGTTGAAATTAAGAGCCCGGTGTAGAATGTGTAAACTTGGTTGTAGGTGTCCAACCAGTGATGGGGACACTTTCTCAAGAGACCCTTGTATCTTTACCACGCTTCGTAAAGTGACTCCTCACTTTCCTGCAAAAAATTACTAATGTCATTTATGAAACGAGCAGTTTTAGAGGGAGGGAAATACTGCATTAGGAACCGGTCTACAAGTTCCTCCCAAGTGGTGATCGATTGTGGCGCTAGTGATTCAAACCACGTTTGAGCGGCTCCCCTCAACGTATACGGAAACAAATGAAGGTACAAGGATTCTTCGGGCATCTCCCGAATCTTTATCATATCACAAACGTCCAAGAACCGAGTTAGATGCGCGTTCGTATCATCGGAATCAAGTCCATCAAAAGGGCACATTTGATTCAAGTTTTTAGATAATTTGTTTTGATCTCGTAATGTTCCGCTTGAATGGGACAGCGTCTGATTGCCGATCCCGACCCGATGTTGGTCGCTATGGAACGTTCCCGCATAGTCCGATTATCTTCTTCCGCCATTTTGGCTTCAACTTTTGGTTCGGTTTTGGGTCCCGAAACCTCAAGATCTTAGATTACGATTGGAGAAGTATTGGTTGGTGTTGACGGCGATCCTTGCTCAAGCACACTTTCACCTTACTTTTGTTTGTTTTTCCTACTTAGCAATCTCTCCGGATCGGTTAATGGTTCGGCCAAATCCGAGAGAAGATTCCGGCTCATAAACTCCTTTAAAACAAAAGAGAAGCAATGTGTGATCTCGAACAAGAAAGTATAATGAAATGAATTAAAAGACAATGAAATTAACTCTGGGGGATAAATCCCCGAAAGGATCGCTAATATAGAAATGTTCAACCGTTCTCAAAATCACCGTTATTGTCCCCGACAACGGCGCCAAAAACTTGATGTGCCGCTAGCACACCGTAATTTTCATTATGAAATGGAATTAACTAATCTAAAACTAGCGTACAAAGAGGCAAGTGTTACCTATCGTATACTAGTATAGCTTACGTATGTCCAGGTATCGAACTCAGGGACAATTTGGTGGAATGATGATAGTAAGCCATCGATTAATAATTAGCTATGATTTAAGATTGATTTAAAATGCGTATAAAACTAAATAATGACAAACGATTTATCAACACAACACACACCAGCAGAAGAAATGATTTAATACTAAGATTTCTGATAAAATGAAACATGTAATCAAAAGGGATCACTCCCCCTAAACATCGGATGAACATATTTAAACACAAATTGAATAATATATCAGTTATGATTCCAAAGAAACAAACACACAAATCTCTAAGATATGTAATGCCAATTTATCGTAACAACCGATATCATATCCATTCTAATCTGTTATTCATGAATAGATATCGATTTAATATGTGAACAATTATCACTTAGCTATGTGGATCTCTCGATATAGCACAATATTCCCATAACTCATGACGTGAACACGAAAACCTCTTTTAAATGTTCAAAACTTGAGTCATGCAAATCCGAATGTTCACAAAAAGCTTACGACTTTGGAATGATGATTCAGTTAACACCGAATACATAAAGTTCATGCTATATTCTCATAAAAACATAAATTCCCTCTTATTATTATGAAAACACCGATTAAACACACTTTTTCGCCATCTCTAGTAGAAAGATTCAACTACACCAAAATGTTTGGTTCATCAAAAACAAATACCAACTATTTCAAACACTCGTTATGGAAATAATGAAGCATTCATAGCAAGTTTAACAGGTCTAAACATAACAACAAGATTTTCATTCAGAATACGCAAACTATGATATATTATACGATTACATACGAAATATAAATCATCCAATGTTTAGGGTTGTTACCCAAATGATTACATAGCAAAACTACTCCATATTAATGGAGTAAAACATCATCTTACGATAAGCAATCATTTCACACATTAAGATAAACTTGAATATACGAAAAACTCCCCTAATAACGTATGGTGATGAAGATGCTATCCCTTGAATCAAAACTCCAAGTTAGAAACCTTCCTTGCCTTCCTTCTTCCTGAAGGAACCAGAGAAAAGTGTGTGTGAAATTTTGATAAAAATTCGTCTCCTTCAAAAATGAGCAGAAAATTCCTTTTATAGGCAGGGGGAACTCGCCGACTTTAGCTGGTGAACTCGCCGAGTTGATGTGTTGTGAACTTCTGATTTGATCTCCAGGAGGGAGAAGTCGCCGAGTTTGTGAAGGGAACTCGCCGAGTTCTTGAGTTGCTGACTCCCCATTTGATCTGGCTGGTATCAGGATTTTTCAGAAATTAACAGTTTCAGGTTTTACTCACCGAGTTTGAAGAGTGAACTCGCCAAGTTCTTCGTAAAAGTTCGGTTCTGGAAAGGGATGAACTCGCCGAGTATGCTGAGTGAACTCGCCAAATTCTATGCAGTTCAAACTTTCTGTTCAGAGGAGAACTCGTCGAGTTTAGCTTGTGAACTCGCCAAGTTTGGCTTGTTTCAGCACCTTTCACTTCAATTTACTCAACAAACACCGGAAATGAAAACATGAACCTATAAGATTGAGTTTGAGACGAATAACAACAAAAAAGCTATGTAAAACACGAGATATCGTCCGATAAAACATGTACAAATTGGACGATATCAGTTATACAGAAGCAACCAATCACGGAGATGTATGTAAATGACGATCAGAATGGGATAGTCAACAAACACCGAAAAGAGAGCTTTCAAAGACAGAGAAAAAGAGTTTGTGTTTAGAAAAGAAGAAAAGATGTCTGACTTGGCAGTGAAGAAGAAGATGAATCGGCCTAGTCCAGGAAAGTTAACTGGTGGAATTCTAAGATGGTTCTTTGATAGGGAACTACAGCTATTCATTCTTAAAAGAAGAGACGGGCTACAGCACGTGCGAAGAAGGCTTAAAGACTTTGATTCATTTCCTAAGTGTGAGGTAAAGGAGTTTCCTTGGAAGAAGCTCATCAACTAGGAGACGACCTGTATGCTGAAGTTATTGCAAAAATTATCAGAAAAGAGGGACGGTCTGGAAGGTTTGAGAGAATTAAGCCTAGAATTCGTAAAAGAGTCATGGATGAAACAAGAATAGATCCTCTGACTGACAGACCGTCGATTAAAATGTTTTACAAACCAGTTAAATGCTTGAAGAAGGTTCCGTTGAAGAATATGCCACATAACATTCTGAGTAAGATGAAGTGGTGGTATGTCGACAATGAGATAGCAGAAGCAGTTATGGATGATCAAGATGAGAAAGTGATTTTGATGGTATATGATCCCCTGCATCTTGTAAACCTTTCTCAGGGTGACTTGCAGAAGCTTCATGAGCAGCCGATTTACTTTCATAAAGGTTGGAGCTCAGAAGGCAAGAAATACCAGAGAGTGCTTAAATTTTGCATTGAACAGGGACTACATGCAGGAGGCAGTTTTAATAAGCCTAGTACTATAGATTAATGAATATCAACTAGAAGCTATCATCAAGGGGGAGTCTGTTAGTACACCCGGTGTGACGATAGCAGACTAGTTTTGTTATAGATAGTCATTTGTAATAGATGGGGCTTTATTAATACAAGTCATGTTTGTTTGATCATGTTTATGGATTAAGTTCATGATTGTGTATTATGTTTAAGTCTGCATGTGAAGTTCATGAGACTATGTACTTATGGTGATAAGTTCATGAGGTTTGAACTTATGAAAATAAGTTCTTAAGTCATAAGACCACGAACTTAAGGAGGTTAAGTTCGTATGAACATAGCCTTGGTAAGTTTGTGGGCTTGGGCCGTGCTCGAACTTAAGGGCTATATTATGCACTTATTAGTGTAGTTATAGAGACTTTTGGAGAATCTCATTTTCAGAGAGTCTAGGAGCAGTACAACGTGTAGGGTCGGTATCCTATCGGCAAGCATTTTATTGGGCTCCGTGTTTCACGCGTGATCGATCTGTTAAGCGTCTAACGACGATTCTGCACTCCTTGGACAACGTCGCGCCTTGATTCGATCCGTAGATAGTGGACCTCACAAGTATCAATTCCCATTAGCCCTACTCTCAAACTTTTTGTCCATGCCTCTCAGGGCTTCATTCTTCACATTTTCTCATTAACCGCTTCCATTTGCGCATCATGGATTAAGGAAGGAAGGTTTGTCTGAATGGTCATGACTAGGGCTCGTACTCTTAACGGATTAGCTCGTTCCTTTCAGCTCAGAGCGTCGGCAACCACATTAGCTTTTCTCGGATGATAACGAATTTCACAATCGTAGTCACTTAGCAATTCCATCAAATGACTTCAATTCGTTCTGGTTCAAGACGTGTTGGGGGCTCTTGTGATCCGTATATACAATACACTTTGTACTGTACAAGTAATGTCCCGAACTTTTAAGGGCAAAAACTAATGCTCCCAGCTCTAAGTCATGCGTTGTGTAATTCACCTCGTGAAGCATAAGCTATGACCTTATCTTTTTGCATCAACACACATCCCAACCCATTGTGTGAAGCGTCGCAGTAGACTATACAATTCTTTCTTCTTTCGTGTAAGGACAAAATAGGCGCACTGCACAATTTGTGCTTTAACTACTGGAATGTTGTATCATGATCATCACCTTAATCATACTTAACGTTCTTTCAGGCCAATTCTGTTAGAGATTCGGCGATCTTTGAGAAGTTTTCAATAAATCTCCTATAATACCCAGCAAGACCTAGGAACTGGCGTATTTCCGTGGGGGTTTTAGGAGTTGCCCAATTATTTATGGCTTTGCTTTCGTGGGGTCGACTTGGATTTCTTTACTATTTATTACATGATGGAGAAATTTCACTTCTCTTAGCTAAAGGTTGTACTTTGAAACCTTGGCATACAGTTGTTCTTTCTCATACAACTCCAATTTTAGCCTCAAATGTTGCTCGTGCTCCTCCTTGCTTCGTGAGTAGATTAAGATGTCATCTATGAAGACAATCACGAATTTGTCCATGTACGGTTTGCACACTCGATTCATAAGGTCCATGAATACTGCCGGTGCATTGGTTAATCTAAACAACATTACTTGGAATTCATAATGACCGTACCGGATTCTGAAAGTCGTCATTGGAATATCCTCCTCGTGGACTCTAACCTGGTGATAACCAGACCTCAAGTCGATCTTCGAAAGAAGCTTGACCCTTGAAGTAGGTCAAACAGATCATCGATCCTCGAAAGAGGGTACCGGTTCTTTATGGGAAGCTTATTTAGTTCCCGGTAGTCGATGCACATCCTGAAGGTTCCATCCTTCTTCTTGACGAAAAAAACTGCAACTCCCCAAGGAGAGGAACTCGGTTTGATAAACCCTTTATCTAAGAGCTCCTGCAGCTGATTTGACAATTCCTGCATTTCTGATGGGGCTAAACGGTATGGAGCTCGAGCCACTGGTGCCACACCTGGCACTAAGTCGATTTGAAATTCGACTTGTCTTGATGGTGGGAGTCCAGGTAACTCTTCTGGAAAAACGTTAGGGTAATCACTAACAATATGAATATCTTCGAGCCGCTTCTCCTCCGGCTCCTTCTCCGTCATTTGGACTAGGATTTCATTACAACCCTTTCGTAGACATTTCAGGGTCCTAATGCTGGAGATGATGCTTACTTTGGTGTTTCTCCGGTCGCCTTGGACATTTATCTGCTTACTAAACATAGTGGATATGAAGATCCTATCAACTCCAGTATCAAACATTATGAATGCATAAGAGTTATTGAGAAGGAACTTACCCGTGACCACGTCGGGGGTTTTGTCTAGCCTCTCCGTTTCCCATGACGAATGCTCTTCCTTGAGCTCCCCTGATATTCTTCAACTTCGGGCAGTCTTTTCTGAAATATCCCACAATTCCGCACCCAAAACACCCTTTATGGGGTCCATTGTTGGTTCCATAGTTGGAGACCTTGCAATCTTTCGTCAAGTGACCTTGTCTCTTGCACTTCCCACACGGATTCCCACATTGACCCGTGTGGTGATAGTTGCACTTGTTGTAGTACGGTTTGTTACCGGTATAACTCTTCTTTAATTAGGACCCTGCCACATAGGCATTTATCGTTTCTTTCTTCTTTTGGGGCTGTCTAGAATTCTTCCCCAAGCGGTCTTCCCATTTCCGCTTGTTATCAGAACTCTTGGCAGCCGCTGTCGCCTGGCATACTACTTGGTCCATTAAGTTTTGTGTCATACGGATGGCATCCTGGATTTTTGTTGGATTCGAGGAGGTTACATTTCCTTGGATCTGGGGGGAGAGTCCCCAGATGTATCGTTCGACCCTCTTGTATTCCGGAGTGACCATTATAGGGCATAGTAGGCTCAGCTCATGAAAACGATTCGTATAACTGGCGATATCCGTTCCTTTCATCGACAAATTCAAAAATTCAGACTCCATTTTCTGCAGCTCACTTCTGGGACAATACTCGTCAGTCATCATCCTTTTCAACTCAGCCCATGGGAGTTGATATGTCGTGTCATTCCTGACCGACTCACATATGAGTTCCACCGTGTGAGAGCAGCGTCATGTAGTGTGTGGGTAGCAAACTTCACCTTGTTGTCCTCCACGCAATTGCTGACAACGAAAACAAATTCCAGCTTTTCAAACCAGTGGGTGAGGCCAACAGCACCTTCTGTGTCGTTGAAATATTTGGGCTGACTACCTAAGAAACCCTAGATGTTATAATCTAGTGGGTTGTTTTCTGCCCCTCCCGCAACTCCACTGCTCCCTGAACCATTGTGGCGGTTGCTCTCGAAGGCGGCAATTGCGTCGGCTACCCTTTGAGCCACTAGCTGTTCAATCTACTTTGTGTTCTTTATTCTTGGTGCCATGATCTTGAAGTTCAGATAAAACTAACACAGTGTAAGAAGATAAGTCTATGGGTTTGAACTTTACTAAGGCAGATTATCATACAACATATCATCAAGCACAAATTTATAATTAAACTTAATTTTTCATTAAAATAGCTTGATACGTAATATTTTTACAACATTTGGTCGTGGTTTCCTCGAAAAATGTTCAAGCCTTACTTAAAGATACACTACGTAGTAAATACAAAAACTACAATAACAATGATAGAGGAGGCACTAGGTGTGGGACGCCCCCGGGGTCTCTCCGTACTTCAGGGCGTTAAGTTGCTATGTCAGTGATGCGTTGCGCACCTTGCACTCCGCCAAGCGATGTCGAAGCTCGTTTATCCCGTCTTGGTGGATTGAGTGAATATGCTAATTTGCCCAGTAAATGTTGGTGTTTTGCATCTCTTCTTGCTCAACCCTTGTTGTGATCTCCTCGACCTCTTGGCGAAGTTGTCCAAACTGGAGGTCATGTCAGGCAGCCCTCGCCACCAACAGAGGCACAGTTTGTTGTGTGGGTTCCTGGGTGAGTGTCATTGTGAAGAAGATGGTCCTCCAACATCAAATTGGTTGGGGATTCCTTCCTTGTTTCTCCACTCTAGGAGAGTGTGAGGCATCTATCCCCACTGTCTTGCGTTTACCCATCGCCCCTGCAGCGGGCTTGGTTGAGGGGTAGGTACTGGGATATATAGACTCCCATTGTGCCTGTCGCACCCTTTTTCAGGGTGTGAACATCCTCAATGGTCCATTGGGATGGCTCCTCAATGGGGTGTATGATGCGACACGGGGTGGTGATGGAGGAATAATTGGTGCTGCAACACTGGAGTTACTCTTCTCATATACTGAAGGGTCCTTTTTGTTGGAATTAGTGTCCAAGTCACAATTATTTGTAAACATATTGTTATCAGGCTGGATCCTTTTTGGGTGCATGCAATGAATTGTAATGAGAAGATGATTAACATAAATATATAATGTTAATTAGTTTGTTAATTTATTATGTTTAATAAATTAATCAGAAACTAAGTAATTGATTATATTTGATGAATGTGTTAATTTGTTAATTTATTAATAGTTAATAAATTAACCGGAAGCTAATAGAATTAATTGAGGAAGTACATGGGCTAAACTGCAATTAGTTGATAGTCAACAGGGCACCCTAAACCCTAATAGGGGGGGGCCGGCTACCAATCCATCCCACATGGATTTAGATAAAAAAATTTGTAGGTTTCTAAAACCTATAAATAGGCAGCCCCTGTCTGCTTCATTCCTCGCTCATTCAATTCTAAGTTCTCTAACAATCATAAGGGATACCAGTTTTTGGGACTCTGAGATCTGAGCTTAGAAAGTGTATAATTATCTTTTTTTTTTGTTCATTGGATGTGAACAACTAGAGGCGATCTTGCTTTAGACGCTTGTTACTCGATTCAGAGGCTGTTCGTGCAATCGTTCTTCGTGGAGAAAATTGCGAATTTTCTCAAGGTTAGCTTTCTTATTCATCTCTTTATTTTAATAATTAGTTGCTTAGCTTGTTTGGTTAGATCCTTAAGGTTTTATATTCTTGCATAGTTAGGTTATTTAATTTTCCGCAAAGTTTTAATTTAACCTAGCAAGGGTATAGGAAAACCAACAGTGGTATCAGAGCGGTCAACCTAACGAGCTTTGCACTAATTTTGAGATGATAATCTTTTTCTTAAATATCGACATTTGTTTTGATTAATTTTCAGAATTTTGATTTAACTTTAATGGTGTTTTAATTTTAAATTAAATTGTTTAAACTTAAAATAAATTTTTAAATATTAAATAAATCCGAAAAATTATTTTTCGAAATTTTTGGAGTAAAATTCGTTTTTTGATAATTATTTAATTTTTAAAATAGTTTTTAAATATTAAACTAATTGTCTAAATTTTGAAAATTGTTTTTCATATTTATCTTCAAATTTTTGGATTTTTAAAAGGTTTTAAATGGATAAATCTGAAATATTAAATAAATTATTATTTTATTAATTTAGGATTTTATTAATTCAATTAAGGGTTTGATTTTTGGGGTTTTAGATAAACATGCCTTAGAGATAAGCTTGATTTTCTAGGTTTATCCTAAATCCTATTTATCTAGAAACTACCTTAATTTAAATTAAGTGTTTATCCTAAAGGTTTTAGAATAACATAATTTATTAGGATAAATTTGTATTATCCTAGGTTTAAAATTTGAGGATTTATATGGTTATATATATAGGTTTCGGATTTAATATATATATTAAATAATTAAATGTTTCTTATTTTATTTAAATATTGAAACCGAAATATATATATAAAATATAAATATTAATTTAAACCCTAATATTTTAAATTTTTTAAAATATACCCTGAATTTTAAAATGTTCAAAATAGATCCTTTAATTTTAAAAGTGTAAAATTAAACCCCTAAGATTTAAAAGAAATTTATATATGTATTATTGATTATGTATATATATATATATATATATATATATATATATATATATATATATATATATATATATATATATATATATATATATATATATATATATATATATATATATATATATCATTTAAATCTAATTACATCGTTAGTCAATTGATAAATCGGCTCACCCATAGTGAACAAACTATAAACGAGGTATAAGGCGGGTCGCTCTGCTTCCCTAAAGGAGTAGGTTTTTAACAGCTTCGCGCTGACCTACCTCCTCCGCTTTGCTGTGCGTTCAATGGAGCTACCGAGGACTTTTGATAGGATGGTGTCCAGATTAAAAGTATAATCTAAAGTACTAAAACAAAAATCCCGTTTTAGATATATCAAAAGTGAATTAGTATGCAAATCCATGAAAAATGCACATCTCCTATATGCACTGTTAGTGGAGCGTGTGTATTGACCGGCACACTAATGAGAGACATATTAGGAGGTGATGTAGGACTCGCGATTCCCGGACTGATCCGTGTCGGGTCTTACGCAGTTTTGCATGGTTAGATTCACCGTCTTGTCCGTGATCCTCGGCAACCCAGTCACGGATAGTAGTTGAGCATAACCGAGATTAACATGCCATTGATAAGATTCAATGAATCTCAAAAGATCTAGGAATTTCATGAGATTGAAATCGACAAGAGTGTGTCCACCTAAAATAAATTCGTGGCGTGATTACGGCGACTCTTTTCATAAAACGAATCGAAAAATTGGATCCTAGCCTTAATTCAAATTGGGTAAATTCTTTAAGGAATACTTCAAACTAACTAAAACTTTATCTCACAGATGTCTACTTCTACTGGTACTCCCACTCCTGCTCCCAACCATGCATCCAACTTCTCACTCCTTTCCGTTCTGAGTAGGGAAAAACTATCCGGTCCGAACTATGTGGACTGGATGAGAAACCTCATGTTTACGCTGAGGTACGAGAACAAGGAGTATGTTCTCGATGAACAAATTCCCACACTGAATGAGAATCCCACCAGGAGGAAATGGACGCACACCAGAAACATTACGATGATGCAAACAAAGGGTCCTGCATCATGGCGTCATCCATGGTTCCTGAGCTTGCTAAAGCCTTCGAGAATACATGGGCCTTTGAGATGAATCAGCAGCTGCAAAAGATGTTTAAGGCTAAGGCGAGCAAAGAGCGCCTTGATGTGGTAAGATCCCTCATGGCCTGCAAACCAAAACCTGGAACATCTATCTGCACTTTCGTCCTTGAGATGAAGGGGTACTTCGACCGACTGCAAGCTCTCAATATGGTGTTTGATTCTGAGTTCTCCACCAATATCATTCTTTTTGGACTGCCCACCATCTATAATCAGTTCGTACTCTTCTATCAGATGAACATGAATCAGAAGGAGACGTCAATTATGGAACTGCATAATCTGCTCCGAACCGCTGAACTGGGCATCAAGAAAGATGAGACCCCTGTGGCCCCTGTGCTTACTGTCGGTAAGGCCTCAAAGAAACGGAAGTCATCCTGGAAGACCCTAAAAGGAAAGTCCAAGAAACGGTCTCAAGGGAAAACAGAGTATGGTATTGTGCCTACTAAAGATCCGAAGGAAGCAGTATGCTTTTACTGCAATGGCAAGGGGCACTGGAAGCGAAGCTTCCCATCATATCTGAAGGACCTTAAAGACGGCAAAGTCGAAAAGGCCAGCACCTCAGGTATGTTCATGATCGAACTCCATAACAATTCTATCTCTAATTCATGGGTTCTTGATACAGGATGTCGTACTCACATTTGCTCTGTATTGCAGGGACTAAGGGAAAGTAGAAGCTTGAAGCATGGGGAGCTGAACCTAATCATAGGGAATTGAAAGATCACGCCTGTGAAGAAAGTCGGAAGGTTCCAGCTCGTGCTTAGATCAGGAGTAGAGATTAGCTTCAATAATTGCTGTTATTCACCCGATATGAATCGAAACATCATTTCTTTGTTTGCCTTGTATAAGGATGGATACAATTTCAGCTTTGATAATAATAATGGAAGTATTTTGGTTTATTTGAATGATGTTTTTATATTCAAAGCTTGTCCTTATAATGGCATATATGAAACTGTTGAGTGTGATAACAACCTATTATTTAATATTGATTCTAACGAAATTGATAAGTCCAAATTGTGGCACTGTCGCCTTGGGCACATTAACAAGAAACGCATCGCCCAACTCCAAAAGGATGGAGTGTTGGAATCATTCGACCTAAAATCGGATGATGTATGCGAATCCTGTTTACTGGGAAAGATGACAAAATCACCATTCACAGGAACGTGTGAAAGAGGTCAAGGACTATTGGATTTGGTCCACACAGATGTATGTGGGCCATTCCGATGTGCTACAAAAGGGGAAAATCGGTACTATGTCACCTTTACAGATGACTATAGTAGATTTGGATATGTTTATTTAATTAAACATAAGTCCGACACTTTTGAGACATTCAAAAGATATCAAAGTGAAGTAGAGAATCAACTGGGCAGAAAGATAAAGGTTCTCCACTCCGACAGGGGAGTAGAGTACCTTAATATCGAGTTTCTCGATCATCTTAGAAGCTGTGGAATAGTTTCCAAGTTAACACCTCCTAGAACACCACAACTCAACGGAGTTGCGGAGAGGAGAAACAGGACCTTGTTAGACATGGTCCGATCTATGATGAGTCGAGCAACACTTCCAGTAAGAATCTGGGGTTATGCATTAGAAACTGCAGCACATATTCTAAATCTAGTACCCACCAAGAAAGTTTCAAAGACACCATACGAGATGTGGAAGGGAAAGCGTCCTTCCCTTGGTCACATCAAGATCTGGGGTTGTGAAGTCTTCGTTAGACGAGAGACCTCTGACAAACTCATTCAAAGATCTGAAAAGTGTCTATTCGTCGGTTACCCACAAGAGTCATTTGGATATCTATTTTACAAACCACGTGAAAACGTAGTGTTTGTATCTCGAAGAGGAGTGTTCCTCGAGAAGGAGATAATATCTAAAGAGGACAGTGGGTGTAAGATCGATCTTGATGAGATTCAAGATACTACCGATGAAGAACCAACTGCAAACACTGACCATCAACATGAGGCTGAGATGCCTGTTGAACCCAATGACATATCCTTACCTTTGCGCAGATCCGGTAGAGTTAGCAATCCTCCTGAGTTCTACTATGGTTTCCATATTGAACAGGATGATATGATTAGTGATAGTACACTAGTTGACTTAGATGAACCAGCTAACTACCGGGAAGCGATACCAGGCCCTGAGGCAACCAAATGGAACGAAGCTATGGATAGCGAGATTTAATCCATGTATGGCAACCAAGTTTAGAACTTGGTTGATCCCACACCCGGTCTAAAGACGGTGGGTTGTAAGTGGATATTCAAGAAGAAAACCTCTTCACCGGTAGCAAAGATTAAATCCATAAGGATAGTTCTGGCCATAGCTGCGTTTCATGACTATGAAATCTGGCAGATGGATGTCAAAACCGCTTTCCTTAACGGGAAATTGACAGAGGATGTGTTTATGACACAACCTGAAGGTTTTGTAGACACCAAGTATCCTAAGAAAGTGTGTAAGCTTCAGAAGTCCATTTATGGACTTAAGCAAGCTTCTCGAAGCTGCAATCTTTGCTTTCATGAGAAAATCACAGAGTTTGGATTTTCTAGAAGCGAAGATGAGTCCTGCATATATATCAAGGTCAGTGGGAGCACTGTAGTCTTCCTGGTATTATATGTCGATGACATATTACTTATAGGAAACGACATCCCAACATTACAGAGTGTAAAAGATTGGTTGGGAAGGTGTTTCGCTATGAAGGATCTAGGATATGCAGATTTTATTCTGGGTATAAAGATTTATAGAGATAGAACGAGACGTCTAATATGACTAAGCCAGGATACGTACTTGGACAAAATACTGAAAAGGTTCAGTATGGAGAATTCTAAGAAGGGGAACCTTCCCTTTGCTCATGGCATAAAGATTAGTAAAGACATGAGCCCGAAGACACAGGAGGAACGAGACAGAATGAGTCGAGTTCCATATGCTTCGGCCATAGGATCTATAATGTATGCCATGACATGTACGAGGCCTGATGTCTCATTTGCTTTACGCATGGTGAGTCGACATCAGCAAGACCCTGGTGAAGGTCATTGGATGGCGGTCAAGAATATTCTTAAGTGTTTAAGAAATACTAAAGACAGGTTCTTGGTTTACGGTGGACAGGATGAACTCAAAGTAACCGGTTATTGCGATGCGAGTTTCCAAACGGATAGAGATGATTGTTGATCACAATCTGGTTGGGTGTTCTTTTTGAACAGGGGAGCCGTGACGTGGAAGAGTTCGAAGCAGGAAACCGTGGCAGACTCTACATGCGAGTCAGAATATATTGCGGCCTCAGAAGCCTCAAAGGAAGCCATCTGGTTGAAGAATTTCATTGGAGATCTTGGAGTTGTCCCAACGGTTCAAGACCCCATCGAAATATTCTGCGACAACGAAAGTGCTGTTTCGTTGACTAAAGAACCCAAGGATCATGGAAAGTCGAAGCATATTGATCGGAAGTACCACTTTGTTCGTAGCAAGGTTGAAGAAGGACATGTGATTGTGAAAAGAGTGCGATCAGAGGAGAATTCAGCTGATCCGTTCACAAAGCCACTTTCTCAACCGAAACACTGTAGTGTTGCTGTTAGCATAGGATTACGAGAAAATGTAAAGTTTAGTAGTTAGTTTTGAATTTGAAACATTATAACAATGATTTGAAATTGTAATGGATTTGGTGATTAAATGATGGAGATTTATTTATTTGCAAAGTGCTGCCATCTTCTATTAATTTATCGTTGTGTTTCCTTTTGCATGTTTAGAACCAACTCCCAGAGTAATTAATTTTATTCAAATACCTCAGTCGTTCATACTACCGGGAGTTAGTATTGAATAAACACTGTCATGGAATGTTAGTAGACTGTCAAGAGTTTGACATAGCATAGAGATTGCTGCAACATTCATGGGTACTTAATGGAGATTTAAGTATAGGGCACTCGCACTTGGAAAGATACTTCATGGATCAAATCATAAGTATTTCCAAGATGATAATATCCTCTATTCTTCAGACGGAGATACATTGAAGTTGCGGTTTTCTAGTCTGTCATACCTTAGTGCATTCAAACGCTGTGCGTAACTGCCAGTTATAACGGATGTATCTAGTTACGATATTATTTGTTAGCTAGCGCTGTGTATGCGAAGTTTATTCGTTCCTTTTGCCTATATGGAAAAGCGATATCTATGGGCCCTCTGATGATTAAACGTTGACTTTAGAGTGTCGGGCCCGACCGAGACAAAATTGAAGTGTTCAATTAATAAGTCTCTTATAGTCATATTAATCGGAAATCAGAAACATAATTTTGAAACCAAAGATTGATTATAATTCATGTCTTAGTTTCATACGATATCAGAGAACGAAGGAATAGTTGATCTCTTATCTAAAGGATTAGCTCTGATATGATTTAGAGTTCGGCAGCTGTATCGAGTAGCTAGGAAGGCTGGTAATAGAATGTGTTTAGACAAATAGTTGCCAACTTGTACAAGTGGGAGACTGTTGGAATTAGTGTCCAAGTCAGAATTATTTGTAACATATTGTTATCAGGCTGGATCCTTTTTGGGTGCTTGCAATGAACTGTAAAGAGAAGATGATTAACTTAAATATATAATGTTAATTAGTTTGTTAATTTATTATGTTTAATAAATTAATTAGAAACTAAATAATTGATTATATTTGATTAATGGGTTAGTTTGTTAATTTATTAATAGTTAATAAATTAACCGGAAGCTAATAGAATTAATTGAGGAAGTACATGGGCTAAACTACAATTAGTTGATAGTCAACAGGGCACCCCTAAACCCTAATAGGGGGGGGGGGGGCGGCCACCAATCCATCCCACATGGATTTGGGATAAAAAATTTGTAGCTTTCTAAAACCTATAAATAGGCAGCCCCTGCCAGCTTCATTCCTTGCTCATTCAAATCTAAGTTCTCAAACAATCATAAGGGATACCAGTTTTTGGGACTCTGAGATCTGAGCTTAGAAAGGTTATAATTATCTTTTCTTTTGTTCATTCGGTGTGAACAACTAGAGGCGATCTTGCTTTAGGCGCTTGTTACTCGATTCAGAGGCTGTTCGTGCAATCGTTCTTCGTGGAGAAAAATGCGAATTTTCTCAAGGTTAGTTTTTCTTATTCAACTCTTTATTTTAATAATTAGTTGCTTGGCTTGTTTGGTTAGATCCTTAAGGTTTTATATTCTTGCATAGTTAGGTTATTTAATTTTCCGCAAAGTTTTAATTTAACCTAACAAGGATATAGGAAACCCAACACTTTTCTTCGTCATTGGTCGGGTCTTGATGGTCCTCCGATCCAAAGTATATTTCAGTTGGTCCATTGGTGAGTACTCATCCATGAAGTCAGAGAGGATGATAATCGTATAGTTCGACATGTTTCTGTTATCAGGTTCCATACATATGTTTACATTCGTTTCAGTTACTTGAATCAATAATGTTTAGTTTTCATAGTTGTTATACTCTAGGGTACTAATGCAACCTATGTCACTATAACCATGGCTCTGATACCAATCTGTCACACCCCGATACCCCGCTTGGCGAGGCGTGACGTCGCTGAACAAAGTCACAATCATAATGAATGACCTCTAAATAGGACGTTTTCGAAATGCATAAATTATAAATATAAATTTACAATCATCATGAATATACAGAGTTCACTAGTGCGGAGATTAAAATAAATGACAAGAGTTCAAGTTACGAAAATCAATCTCCGGGTAACATTTAAAATATCCGGTGACTCCGAAACTTGAAAATTTTGCAAGAATGCCATGAAGTGCGATACTTTTGCCCTTATGGTCCTGAGAATAACATTTTAAATACGTCAACATAAAGTTGGTGACCTCATAGGTTTACACGATAAATATAGATAATGTATGGATAGCACAAGATTTCAGTTAGTTTATAAACAAAAACGAATCAATAGTTTTAAGTATTACCATAAGTCTCATGACCCCAAAACTTAACTTTTGAATGCCCTATGTGGTATCCAAGACCATAATACCAAGAATTTTCAAATGATTATGCATCCGTTTACAATTGGCGCGACCAACCCGGATGGTGGCATCAACCCAAATAGATCTATCCATAATATTCACGTTTACGAACTAACTAACGGTTCATGATTGAGGGCGGTGGTGAACTGTAACCTTATGTAATACATAAAATGATTCAAGTACTTGTGTCCATAGATAAATTTGAGTATCCATTCTCACCCCAAATAATACGAACAAGTTAAAATAGGGTCTATGAAAACTCACCGTGATGACAAAAGTGATGATCGAGAAGTGTGCTTGAACTACGACCCGAAAGACTTAGCCGAGTCCTAAATGGTATGAGAGACTTAATAAGGACTCTAAATGATAATATGCATGTATGACGGTTTTTGAACTTTAAATCATCCAACATAACAAGTCCATAGACAAAAACCCATTTAGAAGTCCAAGTTTATTTATAAGAATTTTTCAGGATTTATCGAGGTTTTTCGGCCTACTATGAGGTTGTCTTTTAACCAAGCTCCAAAATGATTTGGGCTTTGATATTTTTAATCATGAAACTTACAAGTTAATTTTCAAGATAAAAAACGTCATTTTTCGAGGTGTTTTGAATTATGAAAACTTCCAGATCTTTATATAAGACATTTATATAATTTATGGAATAAGAATCAACTCATTTCGTTAAGTTTTGAATTAGTTATGATTTTTCAAAGTCGATGTAATGTTCCTGCCAAAAAATCTGAATTTCACAACCTTGCAACAACTTGTGATTCTTGTTGATTATTCAAAAACCACATGTATAAAAGGTTATGAACCACATTTATGAACATTGTTTTCATAATATTTATGCCTACATCTAAACTACTATATAAAGCATTTAGATTAAAACACCTCACGATGCATAAGGTACAAACTCTTCAGGCACAATCTTGAATTTTAAGACATACAACTAAATTAAGCGCAAGGTACAAGTCATTAAAGCAAATAAAATTTAAACACTTTTTAAAATTATTGGGTTTGAATATATTGATATCCGATGTTGCCCCGTGTTGGCATGGGGAAGTGAACCGCCTCCTGTCTCTTCGTTCAACCCATCTCTTCGTTCAACCCATCTCTGTTACCCATCTCTCCCATCCCATCTCAACTCCATTTGTCTACCGATTGTTAAGCTCTCAATCGGCAGATTCTCACTCACACAATGAATGCAACAGGTAACATATCGATCTCAATTTATGCTTTCTCAAGAACTCACTCTCTCATTCTCGTGGCATCTATTTTCGTTGGTCAGTAGTCGAAACCCTAGGTTTGTTTTTATTTTCAGCAAACGTAAGTTACAAACTCATGTAGACCAACATCTTTAAGTATATCTCTGCAGTAATATTTAAATGAAAGTTACTGTTTTCTAATAGGTATATATGATCTTTCCTAGCAGTAACAGGCCACAGTTCCAATGGTTTTGTGGTTGGTTTAAAGGAGACGGAGGGGGAGCAGAAGAGTTTGGCTGACGGGCTCCGGTTAGGGAGCTTGACGGAGGATGGATTATGGTATAAGGTTAATTGTACAGTTGTTGCTCTTTTCCAATTCTTTGCTATGTAATTTACAAAATGAAGTGATAAATTGTTGATATAACTGGTGAATTGATCTACATTTTTTTTCCCTTTTTTGGAATTCTCAGAGATTTTAGCCTTAAGGTTATAAGTCTAGTGTCTTGTGGGGCGGTGCTTGTTGTGTCACTATCAAAGGATGGTTTGCTGCAATTTTTGGGTACATACGCCTTTAACTTTTGTACCTTTGATTGTTAATCTTTTAATCAAGAAATGCTTGTATTTGTGAAAGTTATTACAATGTGCCTTGGTGCTATTCATCTTTCAAGAATTAAGGTTCCATTCTTGAACGAAGTGCTTTATTGTGGTTCCAGTTCATGGATTCCACTAAAAATTTTAGTCGTCCACTATCTTTTTGCAAAGAAATGTACTTGGGGTCGTTATTGTGCTAAAGCTGAAACAGCAATACAATTTGGTTTGATATTTTATTGCGGATGCATTGAGAGGTACCGGTCTCCTTCATGGAATTGTCATAATTGTGTAGGATCTTTTTCTTGACAACCTTGGTGCACACTTCTATTTACTTGAGAACCTTGGTGCACACTTCACAAGACACGGGGTCCAAAACATTGTTCATCGACAATTTAAGCTTGTCAATTGTAGAAAATGATGTGTATGTGCTTTTTGAATTTAGTCTTTTTCTACTCATAGCATGTGTTATTTCTGACGAGTACTTGATGCTACAGCAAGAGTTTCTTCAAAGGTGCTGCCGAAATTATTGAAGTTCGTTTTGCCATTAAAAAAACAAATTTGCAAATTTTGGACACGTTGAGTTTGCCACGGCAGAAGCAGGTCAGGAGGTATGTTCATCTTTCAAGTAAACATATGATCCCCACTTAAGAGGCCTGCAAACTTACCTTATCAGCTAACATGATAACGTGACATGATGAGGGTCTTCTACTTGTATCTTTAACTGATTATTCTTTCAGTGTATCTCATTGGTATGATCGATATTTGTTGATGTTGATGACTAATGACTATCTTTCATTTTCCAGGCCCTCAAACTTAACAATGAGATGTTACTAGGCCGTCGAGTTAAGCTTGATGTGGCACATGAAAGGGGAGGATACACTTCTGGTAGTGGGTATGCTTTCTTTTGAAAATGTACAGTTTCATCATTTACTGAACCCCGTGATTGTGAACTTACATCTAATAAGACTGTAGCAATGCAAAGTCTAACCAAAGTAGACAACCAGCTCAAGGGACTGTATATGTACGTGGGTTCAATGCTAGTGACAGTTTTGAGAATTTTTCATAATTGTGGTGAAAGCAGCATATAATATTTTCATTCAATCTAACTTGAATTTCTATTGCAGACTAGGAATGCTCCTTAAGGGTGTGTATTCTTTATCCAGGTTTGATTTCTTTTTATTTAAGGTCTTTTTCACAGGATAGTTTTTTTAATTCTGATGGTTTGAAGATTTAATCGCACTAAAATAAAATGTCAGCTCTTGTTATTCCCTTTTTAATGTAAATTAGTTGTATTAATTTTGAAAACATCAAACCCTAGTTTTGGTTTTCTGAACCCGACAGTATTGGATTAAATCATGCGCTGAAACTATATGGATCTGACATCGGAGGCTACACGATAACTGTTGAGTAGGCTATGCCAAGAAGCGATGGTCAATGATCTAGACGTGAAGGTGGTGATGGGTTTGTTTCTTTTTTTTTTTATTCTAGACGGTCTGTTTTGGATTTCACAATGTTCTTTTGTCTTTTTTATATGTAAGCTGCATCGTTTGTTCTTTGGATATGACATAAGTGAAATATATAATCTTTTAGACTGATTTTGGTTTTTTATTTCTTTAGTTGCTACCAATTGATACTTTTTCTTAATTAATTAGATTTAACATCACAATTTGATTATATAATTTCTTGTTTCCATTTCTTAAATTGCTGCCTTAATATTTGAAATTCTCACACCTATCTGGTAAAAAAACAACATAATGTTTGGTACATCAACTTTTGGGACATTTTTGTTTGTCTGCAACTCTTGTTATATGAGAAAAACATTTAAATTTATAATTGAAAACATGTCTATAATTGTCATATATTAATATGCAATGCATAGCTAATAGTATTATTATAGTTGAAGATCAATGGTTTAAGTTTTTCATTCAAAGCCTCACCTTGACACCATCAACACAACGAGAGGCTGATTTCATAGCAACTTTCATTGTCTTTCGTAGTGGCATTTATGTTGTCACTTGTAGGGTAAATTAACAGCATTTTTTTAATTTATTTTATGTTTCTTGGCTATATTTTTTTGTATATTTATTTATTTCTTTATTTATGTGTATTAATATTTATAAATATTGAAGAACATGAGATTCAAGAACTTACTGGATGTTATTTTCTTTAATTCAGATTTGATGGATTTTACAACATTATAAGAAAAGAGATTCAATCTCTTTCCAAGCTCATGAAGATCATTGCTAACAACACTTTTGATATTGTAAGTTTTCTTTTACTATAGTAGTTATAGTTGTTTTTTAATTTTAGTTATATGCTATTACTTACGAGAAAACTTTCTTGTCCCTATGTTGCTTACAATTGTCCCTACTATATTTGAGTAACCTAAACAACCAGGACTTGTTTTTTTTTTTTTTTTAATTTTTTCAAACTTTTTCAAAGGTTAATTCATGCCAGAAGAGGTTTTTATCCTTGTTTGATTAACCTGAAAAGCATCAAAAGATTTGTGGTTGATCATGGAACTATCTTTTTACTGATTCTTCATTTCAACTTTCTTTTTGCCGATTCTTCTTTACTTCTAGACTTATGGAAGCGAAGGATGAATTTGATGATGTATGTATTATGGAAGCCATGGATACTAGATCCTTGAATTTTTTTTGTATAGGAATATGGTCATTGACTTCTATAATTAGGACCAGAGGACAAACATAGGGTTGAGAGGATATCATTGATATGAAAATACGTAACTGAAAATAATTTTTTTGTTGATTGATGCAACTTAGGATTAGTATTGGGTTGTTCATTCTGAAATTAGAAACAACATTAGGATATTAGGGGTGTCTTTGCTATTAAAAGTTAAAACAAAAAAGAACATGACCAATAATCAGTCATTTATGTGTGTGTGTTCATGTTGTTATGCATGGTTTCAAGTTTTTCAAATATTAGTGTATTCAAATCTTTTTTGGGGTTATAGGTTTTTTGGATAATAAGCAGTCGTTTGTAGATAATATTAGTCTGTATTTTTTGTGCATTATGATTTTGATTGATGAGCGTTTTCTGATTTCTATAGCTGATTGTGTTTTTAAAATGCTTTTTTGTGTGAGTAACCGATCCCAATTACCGATCTGGATATATGCTATTAAAATTAAGGTTTTTTTTTTTAACTAAAATTAGGGGAAATGGGTAATTGTATTTTGATTTTGATTTTGTATATTGCAAACCAAAGCTTTTGTTGAAATGCTTTACACAAATAGTTCCTTTGATATGTGGTGATTTATGGTTTTTAACCAAGATATAGTTCCTTTGATATGTGGTGATTTATGGTTTCTTACTTACATTCTATCCCATATTTCTTAAAATGAATATGGTTTTTAATCAACATATAACAATGTGGTACTATACACTGTTAGTGATGAGTTGATTTGTATAACATGGCGTAATTGATTTCTAATAATATTGTTGGGACACGAACAAGGGTTTTCAGCAGAAAGTTTTGTATTCTTCTGCAATGACATTTTTTTTCTTGGTTTTGATCAACACAACTATAGTAATTTGTGTAGATCCTTGACATGCAAACATGCTTGCACCTATATTCTTCACACTATTGTTTATATGTACTTCACTTGATACTATTTTCTAAGTGATGTTTTTTGGTCCATTCAACATCTAATGCCTCTTTTTTGTCACTTAGATATGGAAGCTTGATGACATTGAGTTTAAAAATCCATGGACAAAGCCCTATATCTGGTAAGAACGCTGTTTCATTTGCTAATTTTTAAGATTTTGTTACTTCTGGTTTTGTAAAATTGTAAGATTAAGTCAGTCTTGGACCTCTTGATGTTTTCCTTCATGTGACTATTGACTTTACAAAGTGATTCAGTTTTTAATTTGTGGGGATTGAAGTTTGTTTCACAAATTTGTTTTATTTTTACAAAAATTTATCACAAGATATTTATAAAGGTATACAAGCATCGATCCAGCAACTTGATAGGCCTATTAGTCTATCGGCAATGAGCACCATTCCCAATTAACACCAGTCTTAACATCATAATGCAGGCTTTATTGTATATGAACAGCTGGTATTTTTTATAAATGGAATTTTCTTGTGTTGAAAAATGATTTGTTCTTATTGTATTAATGTTGAGTTTCACTGCTTTGGTGCTTTTGTGTTCTAAATTATATGTTTCTAAATTATATGTTTCATATTGCTCTTATGAAGTTGTGCTTTGGTGCTTATCGCTATCGCTCTCGCTCACTTTCCCCTCCCCCATCAGCTTCCGCCCTTGTTCCTCAGTCCTCACCCACTGCCACCGGTGAACTATGCTTTTATAATTCTGTTTTTACTGTGAAGCTTTTTATTTTCATCTTAACGTCGCTTGACTTTTGTATATATTGTTTAGAAGTAATAAGTTTTCTCTGCTCCCCACTCTTTCGTATAATAAGCTCTTTGGAAGCTTTTTAATTTTATCTTCATCGTAAATCTTTTCATTTCAATTCATTCTTCTAGCTTTCCGATCATTAATTGTTTAAAAAAATTTCAAAATCTGCATTTTGTTTAAGCCATTTTGATTTCATCGTTTTTAAGTTTAGTCAGTTTTGTTTGTGTGTAGCTTTAGTGTTGTTTTTTTGTATGATGTTAGTAGGAATTGTTTAATTATTTTCTGTAAGTTTGATATGAAATTATAGTTTAGATGTTTACTTTGTAAGATTTGATATTCAGTTAATTGTTTGTTTTATTGAGAGTTTGAATGCAGTTTAGACAAGCATGTTATCAAAGAAATGATGTTGATCCATTTTCTACAAATATTTCAAAGTTTGAAGAATCAAAAGCCAAGGCCACCGCCATCTCTCAACAGTCAATGCAAACAAATTATATCTTTATGTGTGGAGTTTTAATGATTTGTACAAAATATGAATCATATGCTTCAGTAATTTATATACAAAGTCTTAAAAAATGATACATATACCTCTTATATTTACTGATTTTGTCTGTAGCATGTTTGTTCTAAATGTAGAGGCTTTGGCGTTTAATGAATCCTTGTTGTAATCTCATGTAGTGTTTGAAGTTCATGTCGAAAAAGAATATAGAATGGTCTTCGAATATAATATTTTTTTAATTGAGAAGTATTTGTCGCCGCTGCTTTGCGCGGGGTTACTACTATCTATATCTATACATATAATGCATTTAGGTTAATGTCTTAAAAACAACTGCTTTTGCATAAAGTACAACTTCTTAAAGCATATGTCTGAATTTTTAGAGGTACAAAATACTTAAAGCATAGTGTACAAATTACAATGCATAAAGTACAATATCTTGAAATTTAAGAGGTACATTGATGCTAAAGATACTACTTCTTCATGCAAGAAGTGAAAAAACAGATTTGTCAAACTGTTGGGAATATAAAAAGTAGACTCTTCCATTTCCCGAAGTAGACTCTTCAATATCTCAAGTTGGTTGCTGCGATCTTTTATCATATTTTTGGAAGAGCCCAACATCAGCAACAAACACATTTCCTTTTTTATGTGCATCAAGGTTACATGTGCTTATCATCTATTTCATTTGCGGTTTCAGGAACCAAATTAGAATGTAATATTGGTTTCACAAAATTTCTTTTTGAATGACTAAATTATGTTTTTTTAATCATCGCCACCGCCGCTTTGCGCGGGTACAATACTAGTTATGTGTTTATACTTATATAAACACATTTGTTGTAACCATTTTAAAATAAAATATAGTTGTTCATAAACATAGCTTTTGATGAAACTTGTTGTTGTTGGTGATTATATATTATTATGCAACACATATATTTAACTTATATAAAAGAAGTAAATAAGATAGTGTTTACTTACTTTGATGAAACAAATGAAATTAAATATGTAGAAGGAAAGTGTCTTGAATTTTGTTGCACCAAAGAATGTTAGTACATCCCGTGTGATGATAGCAGTCTAAGTTTAGATAGCGTTTTGTGTAAGTCTATTTACTTGATATTCGATATTAACAGTGTTAGATATAGGTTTGATTAGTGTGTTTGATATTGATTGTTTGTATGTTTGAATTCGGTGTAATGTATTACAAGAAGTTCAAAGATAAAGTTTAAAGATAAATTCAAACATAAGATAAAACATAAGTTCAACCATAAGTTTGAATGATGAGGTTCGACTTTAGGTCTAGATTCAAACTTGTCTTGGAGGACAAATTCGAATAAGGCCTTGGGCTAGATTCGAATTTGTCCTAGACAAAGTCGAATCTGTCAGTATAATTAAGGGTTAATTTGATTAATTATGAGACTTTTGCAGAATTTGTCAGACGATTGGCAGAAGGTGATCTCGAACTTGATTGCAATCAGTGAGTTTCGTGAGGAGAGAATCATCGTGTTGGGGCGTTCTAAGCTGTTCGTCTATCACCATGGTAGTCTCCGTGTTTCGGTGTGCTTGATATATCCGTCAAACCGCTAACGAGGATTCCGCACTCGTTGGAAGGTGTCGCGTCAAGATAGATCCGTAGAGTTCAGACCTTACAAAGAACTCTTGAAGGCCTGAAGAACAGAAGTGAGAATTGGTGCCTTAGTGTGTGTGTGTGTGTGTGTGTGTGTGCCCGGTTCTTCAAGGGAGAAGAGGAGATGAATTTTTGCTAGTTGCAAGTGTGAAGAATGAATGAGAAGTGAGTCTCTATTTATAGAGGAAAAAAGTTGATGAAATGATGAAGAGAGTGGGTGCTTGAGTGCATATCTATCCAAGCAGGACTTGAAAAGATGAAAGACTTGATTTTGATTGTGCATGGGTTTCTCATTACAATAATTGAGGGTCAAATGAGGTTTGTACCTCCTATGGTGGCCGACCATAGGAGTGTTTATAAAGATTTTATTTTTTTTGTATAAAAGTATTACGAAAGTATTTCTTGTATTTTCCTTTTTAATGAAATTTTATAAATACTTATGAAATACACTAGTTTAATGAAATTGTTTTTGTCTTGCATAATTAAAGTTATGAAATATTATTGATGAATAATTAATGTCACTAATCTTAATTAAATTATGCAACCTAGTTAATTTACATAATCATGTCATAATTTTATTGAATTAATTTCTTTGTCGTTTCATCGGATCACACCGATGAAATTGTCTCGGTTTGTATGGAAATTCCTTATGAATATGTGAATCACTTTGATTAAATACTATTGCTTATTAATTAGGTAGTAGATGCTAACCTAAATCGGTGCCGGTTGTTATAGTATCAATCATTATTAGTGACCTGAACTATGATAGGTGAATGAGCATCGTTAACTTGCCAAAAAAAAAACCACTAAATACCTCCGAAGATAGGGTAGTTAGGGATGTCTCCACAGGGAGCGAGAGGTTAAATGACACGTAGTCGAATGACTAGAGTTACGAAATTTAAATAATGGTAAATTAAATTTCTTGCGGATGAATGTCAATGAAGTTTACGAAAATAAGTAAGCTTAATCACTCTACGCAATTGTAAATGAAAATCTTAGTTTGTGTAAATATAGTGAAAGAGAACAACCACTCCTAGATCCGACACTCAGAGTTCATGCGTTCATTTGTTAACAGTTAATGGATTACACACAGATAATCTTAAAACCATTATTAATATCAACGTGTGATCTTGGGCATAGCGCGTGTCACTTTGATTACTCGTCTTAATTAAATCATAACTCGGCATGAATAATAAATTAACAATGAACTATCTTACGAAATACAAACCATATTAGTACCAGTCACAATGTTTACACAAAGCATAAATTGCTCAACACTTAGCCTCGTAGTTTCTCCGTGAATGATTATCGCGAGACTAGCCGGACATCGTGTATGAAGCGTATAGGGGTTATTGATTCATCATCGTACAGAATCGTAGGTAATCTCGTGTATGCATTGTAGCACCGTACTCACTCAAACGTAGCCAAAACTAAGGGTTTTTCTATGAAAAATGCATTTTTCTATCGTCTGATATTTCTCATATTTATAGGCAAACTTGAAAACCCTAAAAAATGCACAAAATTAATTTTTATGGGTTGGGCGCAGCCGCAGCTGTAGGTCCGCGCTCCCCCAGAGCTGGGGTCTACACCGGCTATGTGCTCCACGGTATACTCCTCTTTGTTTGATAGGTAATTTCTTTCTGTTGCGCACTCATTTTGGGTGTAAGCCTGTGCCCCAGATGTTGCATTGGCTTCCGATTAAGCTTGAATTCACATGATTAGTATCCAAGACATTTTTCAGTTTAAACGAACCATTTGACGCTTTATAAACACAGTTAAATATAACCCGATCAAACCTCCTCAACTTAAGTCTTGATCGTTCCAAAGATGCAAAAAAAAATCAGATATTATATCATTATTAGGTTATTAAGTGTGGGACTAACAAACCGATTTTGTTTGAAGTATACACTAACCTTCATGAACACGTTTATATTTAAAAACACAAACCGCAATGTTTCCAGATGTATCGTGACACACTTAGGACATTCATGGAAACATTACCACTGTATTTTTTTAGCTCAAGGTGACAGGGTTGAATTCACGTGGGTCAAAATGGTCCATCTTTTCCTCGGTGCATGTTTCTTACTAATTAACTTTTCTTTTCATATCTTTTGTTCTTTCACATGAAAAATTGGTGTTTTTCATTCAGTCAGTCACTCCCAAGACAGTTGGCTTTAGGGGACTAAGCATGATGGTATCCTTCAAACAATTTCCTGAATCAACTAGGCCACACTTGAATTTAGGTTTACTCATGTTCAACTCCTCCCCAATTAACTGTATCTATTGGAACATTGCTTAGCATTTTTTTAAAACTGCACGATTATATCCTTCTCAAGATTATTTCATTTCTTTGTTTACGTGTTCTTATGACTCTTTGTATTATACTTTCAACTCATCAATTTGTATGTCCCAACTTGACTCCGATCTAACTATCATCATTGTGTTTAAGTCGTATGTTCGGAGACCAAGACAGTTAAAGAGATTGATCAGAATATGTTATTTGTGTCGGTTTTCCTCACTCACCCAAAGTCAAGAAACCACGGTTATCATTCAATCACAGAAAAACAAAAACTATGAAAATTAACTACTCATGTTATGGAACAATGGTACCTGATCACTGTGGTGGAGGTTGTCCGAAGATGTTATTGTAAAACTCGCTAAAAAGGTGCTTCAATATCTGGTGCGAACGGTGGTAGTGGATATGAGTTTGCAGGAAGTCTCACACGTTCTCCATCTAGAGTGGTCGGGCTTCGGCCGTATGCTTGAAAATATTGAGGTGTTCGCTTCTCAATGTTCTCGTACCATTGATATAGCAGTCCCACATTGTAGTTCATATGGTCTCGTACGGCCTCCGTATAAACCCATCTCTACTGATCATAATAGGCGTTTTGGAACGCCGATGCTCTGATCCCCGTATAGATGCCATCTATCCTCTCTGCTTGGGTTTCTAACATGTGATAAAGCTCATTCATCCACCCCATCACGTCCTCCTGATTGCTGCCGATCAAGTTCATCGCATCGCGTTTGGATATGATCTGAGTATGTCACGGCCACCCCGTGCCGCGATTTCTCGCTCGGCCTATTGCTATTGTCATTCTTATGCTTCCCCTTCATTGTATCTTTCTTTGTGGACCTTTCCCGATTCCATGTCAAATCCTTGTTTTGTCCGCTACAAAACAATGTTTTGAACCATTGTCGAAGTCATGGATGTTCCTAACACGACCCTCAACATAGATGTTGAGGATATCGCTGACTATGCTCGCTGAAACTCGGAGATAAGCCATTCATAAGGAATGATTTTCCTCTCCCTCATGTCATACATCGACCACAGGTCGTTCATCACTACCCATGTAAATAAGAGATTTGGTTCCTTGGCTATCAACGCATAAATTATCATCACCTCCTTGTGTCTAATATTAGTTAAATCGCTATCTATGGGAAGCACATTGTTGGTGACGATCTTGTGCAACACCTTGGCCATAGGACTCAAGTCCATCCTAGTGTGTTATGTGTATCCCGCAGCCATATTACAGTCTACCTTAAAAATATCCGCCAAATGGATGGTCGACTCTCCTTCCCATGTGCGATCCATGATGCCAACTAGGAATCCGTCTTGTATTCGTAGTTAAACATCAGACGTCATCCATACCAATAACAATATCTACATTAAAAATATCTCGCTAGTCTAATCAATGTCCCTCAACTTGTCCAATCAATGTGTGTAACACCATCCCAAATCCCATAAAAGCCACGTCAATCCAATATCATAAGTGGCAATATCACAATAACTCTATAACACATCGCTGATCCGATACAAATCACGCAATTGAACTAGCATACAAACACAATCTACTGATTTACAAAATCCCAAACGGTACTATCACATGCAGTACTAGTCTGATCATTACACAAAAACAGACACGAAGTTCTCCCAACGATCCCAGTCCTAACTCAGCGAACACATCTACTGATCACCTTTCTGATTCCCTGAACATGGTAGACTCGAATACGTAAGCTCGAAAGCTCGTGAGTAAGTGAGGGTTAGACTTTGCAGCATAAACACATAACACACATACATATAGCAAATACATGCATGACAATCTCTATCTTCTATCGCTGGCAAGCAACAACATATCTCAGGTTGGACATAAAGAATGAGATCTAAAGCCCTTCACACACAATCACTATGGGGACCCTTCCCCGGCTACAGGCCCTGCCGTGTATACACGCATGGAAGACTGGTTAGGAACAGTCAGCCCGCACGATCACTTATGGCGAATCACCGTCCGTATGGAGCTTGTCACGGACCCCGGGAATAGATCTCATTTCATGCACCCATACAACACATATGTGGGAATAGAATCATACCTGAGGCTCGCGTCCCTGTCTCATACACAGTACACAATATACACGTAGTAGCTACACAGCTAATATTCGCAAAATGAACCCCCGGTTTAGAAAAGAACTCGAGTACTCACCTCATCATTCCACTAATCCTACTATATCTGATTCAGCTCGGCTCGTTGTCGGCTCGTCCCTGAAACCACACGGATTCCAAAGTATTAATTCAGAGCAAACTGATATATATAAAATAAACCCAGATATAACTCTATAACTGAACGGAACCCAACAACCAATCCCAATCCAAACCTCAAAACCCAATCAAAACTCAACCTAAAACACACAATCGCGGCATGCGCCCAACCTCATCGCTTTCGCGCCCGCGCACCGCGCGTCGCGTTCGCGCCTAAAGGGTCGCGACCGCGCTTTCTAGCGCCTGATTCGTCCCTATTCGTCGTTTTGGCCTGGCCAGGGGTATTCTACCCCCATATATTCTATCCCAACAGTACCAATACACAAAATAACAATGTATATCCATACTCTGCAGGCTCAATAGCCATTTCCATACTTTTAACAACACATACTAGAAATTCATAAGCTAAAATCAGAGATTCCTTACCTTTTGGAGCTCAAGAACACAAGGGAAGAAGATTAATCTGATTCCAGCAATAATTTCTTGTATTGGGAAGGTTTCTTGTTGCTGCTACATACATCACGCACACACACACTCTTTGGTTTATTTCCAAAAGAAGAAAGGAGTTCAAATATGGTCACATATATATCCTTTCCAATTATGGTAACCCGATACACAATAACCCAAACCCTGGTATCATAAATAAAAATAATCCACTAATATAACACTCGGACGACACGTATATCGCAATCCCGACACATACACATCCACTAATCGAGAGATAACTGGACCAACGCAATATTAATAATTCAAACATCCACTAAATTAATTGCACGTATTATCTGAGAAAAGGGGATCTTACAAATCCTCCCCTCTTAAAGAGATTCTGCCCCCAAAATCTATCTCAGACCCATCCGCAAGTACACGTTTTCACGTCAACTCTCGAACTTCAAAATCATTGATTCAACTAGGCAATCCACTAATAACTTGGTTAAGTCCTCTAAAATCTTGCGGACTCGCATATATATATCTGGTTTATCCTCTACTCGCAGAGTCTTCTCGTGGCATCACCTCATAAGCCACTTGGTTCACATACAATCTCAAATCATCAGTTTTCATTCTCTATTATCAGTTAAGATTACATCGTCATGTAACTCTGTACGGTTCATCCACTAACACATTAGATCTTCAAATCCACTCATAATGAACACATAAAGACGTCTCAGTTGAATCGATAAACGCAAAATCATTGACACGGCTAAACACACAAAAGAATTTAAATCCACTCTCGATATGATAATCCACAATTAACAGGATCAATCCACTTAACATAACACAATTCCCAGACATGCCAATCCCACACCCCCGTCACCGTATCTCACAGTAATAAACACAAACAAAGTAGGTGCACGCAACAAAACACACACACCATCACAAACACATACTAACGGTCCGCCCACAATCAACACACACACACACACTCGAGGCATGTTTAAAGGTACGTACCCGAAAAAACATCAGTAGCTTCCCGAAGTTCCTCAACACTCGCCTGAAATACCCGACCCCTAGCCCTAGGAGCATTATCATGACGACTAGACGATGACGGCTCTGCCCTAAACCCACTGGAACTCGCACCCAAAACTGCTAGTCCGGCGTCTGGAGAATCTATGATAATATGCCCTGGCTTCCCACAATGGAAGCACAACGGCTCGACAGACGTACACGTGGTAGCAGCATGTCCCTGCTGGCCGCATCGGTAACATTTGGGCGCATCTTTCGTAGTCGACCCACTGTGGCGACGATGAGACCTTTGGCACTCCCTATCTCCCACGGAACTATCAACCCTGCTATCCCAATCTCGAGAGCGCTGCCCTACGCTGCTCTGGCTATGCCCACTATATCGCAAACCCTCTCTCTGACTATGATCGCCTGACCGTTGACTCTGAGTTGGTCCGCTTAACCTCTGACCTTCGTCCCTGTCCCAGCCTCTATCTTGCCTATATCTCGAACTCTGACCCGAGTGTCGCCGCTGGTCTGACTGCCGCTACCTAGACGTGTCTCTGGAACGCCTCCAATGACTTGAAGACCACTCAGGAGTCCTCGCACGCTGGCGCTGAGAAGACGTCTACTCCCTCTGCTTGGTTATCTCAAGCTCCCTTATGCGGTCCATCTCTTGCGCTCTAGCAAATGTTGGCGTCTCGTGCAATCCAACGAACTCTCTAACGTCTTATCGCAGTCCATTGAAAAACATATCGGCCTCCCGCTGCTCCATGTCAATATGCTGGCTGGAAAACTGTGAATACTCGTTAAACCGATCCACGTACTGCTGCACCCTCATCTCTCACTATTGTAGATGGAGGAATCGACGCTCCATCTCTCATCTCTCGTCCCTCAGAATGTACTGCAGCTCAAACATGGACCTCAACTGATCCCAAGTCATCGCATAGGCTGCAGAAGACGTCATAGCTGAGTCAATAGATTTCCACCACTAGGATGCCCCTCCCCTCAACAAATATGTCGCATACCCAACCATGTCCCTCGGATCCACATGCGCCACTTCAAATGCCGCCTCTATATCACGCTCCCACGCTATAGCCATGCCTGGCTCACCGTCGCCTCTGAAGTAGGATGGAGCTGCTGTCATAAAGTCCTTAAAGGACCCACCCCTCCACGCAGAAGATGAAGAAGCACCTGCCCCGAACTCAACCCCTATCACTTGAATCTCTGGCCTCGGACCCATACCCTGCAGACGGTAGAACTGCGTCAGAATATCTAGAAGATCCGACTTGCGAACAAAGTCATTACCCGCTGGTTTAGCTGCCCCGGATCCCTCACCCTGATCTGCCTTATCAATCTACACAATTCGAAGCAGTTAGGAACAACAAATAGATATCCCAGCGTTATACAATAAGCTTGGTTAGCTAATTCCACTAATATCAATCTTAAGGAAAAATTCCCCAAGTATCTGAACAAGGTTTAAGTTAAGCATCCACTAATGATACTCAGACTTTAAGCCACAAGCTCTGATACCATCATGTAAGACCCTCCCAAATCCCATAAAAGCCACATCAATCCAATATCATAAGTGGCAATATCGCAATAACTCTATAACACATGTGTCAGAAGATAATGAAGATTACTGACAATTTAAAACTTTAATATAACACAATGCAGATCCGATACAGATAACTAACGCAACTAAACTAGCATACAAACACAATCTACTGATTTACAAAATCCCTAAAGGTACTATCACATGCAGTACTAGTCTGATCATTACATAAAAATAGACATGAAGTTCCCTCAACGATCCCAGTCCCAACTCAGCAAACACAGCTACTGATCCCCTTTCTAATTCCATAAACATGGTAGACTCGAATACGTAAGCTCTGAAGCTCGTGAGTACGTGAGGGTTGCAGCATAAACACATAACACACATACATATACCACATACATGCATGGCAATCTCTATCTCTATCACTGGAAAGCAACAACATATCTCAGTTATAGACATAAAGCATGAGATCCGAAGCCCTGCATACACAATCACTATGGGGACCCTTCCGTGGCTAACGACCGCACACAACAGTGGTTAGCTAAAACCCTTTGCACAGGCGCGACCCGTCTATAGGCCTTTCCGTCTATACACGCTCTGAAGACTGGTTAGGGACAGTCAGCCCGCACGATCACTCATCGCGAATTACCGTCCGTATGGAGCTCATCACAGACCCCGGGAATGGATCTCATCTCATGCACCCATATAACACATATGTGGGAATAGAATCGTACCTAAGGCTCGTGTCCCAGTCTCATACACAGTACACAATATACACGTAGTAGCTACACAACTAAGACACAAAAAATGACCATGCGGTTTAGAAAAGAACTCGAGTACTCACCTGATCAATCCATTAATTCTGCTATTTCTGATTCTGCTCGGCTCATTGTCGACTCGTCCCTGAAACCACACGGAGCCCAAACTATTAGTTAAGACCCAACTATTAGACTACTATTCAGAGCGCCATTCGAATGGCGAATAACTTGATGGACCAAGTGGCCGGAAGGAACGAGGCAAAACCTGGGGAAAATAAGAGGAAGTGGGAAGATAGATCAGGGAAAGGTTCGGGTTCACAGACCAAAAAGCCCGAAACCATCAAAGCCTTTGTCGCCGGAACTGAGTCAAGGAAGTGTTATACCGGCACAAAACCATGGTGTAACCAATGCACCTACCATCACGTAGAAAGCTGTCCAACCCGTTGCAGGAAGTGTAAGAAGCTTGGTCATCTGACCCAAGACTGTAAGTTCAACACCAAAGGATGCAGCATCGGCACGCAAAGGAGCTGCTTCGAATGTGGGAACACTGGCATTTCAAGAAGGATTGCCCCAAGAAAAGGAACAATGGTGGAGCTCAAGGGAGAGCTTTTGTATTGGAAGCAGGTTGTCACACCCTACTACCCCGGTTGGCAGCGAGGCGTGACGAGTGCGGAAGCGTAACCATAATCATAATGAACGACCACTATATGGACGTTTTTTTTAAAATACATCATTGAAACTTGAAATATAGCAATGTTTTACATAGACTGATATGAGTAAAGGAGTTCGCAAAATACAGAGATTTAATTTCATAATTAAAATATCCAAAATAATGCAGCTAAATCTCCGTTAATTTGGATATGCATGCGACTCCATGGATGCGGAAGCTTGAAAGTAAAATACGTCCGAGGCATACTTGCCTAATTACCTGAAAATACACGCTAAAATACGTCAACAAAAATTGTTGGTGAGCTCATAGGTTTACGCGAAAAGACCAGTTGTATGGACATTATCAGATGAGTTGAATTTATAAAATCATAAATTCCGTGTATGTATTACATAAACCATCATGCAACCGAAACTTAATTAGAATGAGTTTGCCCTGTGCAGTATTCCCATACGTAATACCGTGTGTTGAATATATATGCACTCGCTGTTAGCCGACCCGAGCTAACCCGAATGGGGGACATGACTCCCGATAGATCTATCCACAATATATTCGCGCTTACAAATAAATGCAATTAACTGTTCATGATATAAGGGCTGATGGAACCAAACATGTAATACATATAAGAAATAAACAGTTTTGATGTCCATATGAAAACAGTGCATGTATTTCCACCCCAATAAATAATAAAATAGGGGCTATGAAGACTCACCGAACTTGTGATGGCAAAATATGCGCAAAAATGCAAGTTTGCGTTGTTTGATGGGTGATGAAACCGGAGATGTTTAACCGAGTCCTAAATGATAATAAGGACTTAATATTACTAATATATAATAATATGTATGTTTATAGATTTTTATGTCTTAAATCACCCAACATTACAAGTTTATAAATAAGATTTGCTTAAAACGTCAAGTTTATATATATATAATTTTCCAGCTTTTCCGGAGGTTTTTCGGCCTACTTTGAGGCTGTTTTTGACCAAGCTCCAAAATGTTTTAGGCTTTAATTTTCTAGGACATTAAACTACTATATACAAAGGATTTTTAGAATCAAGAACGGCCATTTTTCGAGTTGTTTAGGTTGGTGGAAAAGCTCGTTAAAAACGCTATGTTGGCCATTTTTGAGCTGTCAAACTTTCGGTTTTCCAAATAATTTCTGGAGGTCTTAAACTTCAAAATAAATTATGAAAAATTACAGATCTATAGTTAAGACATAGATCTAACTTTTGAGACAAGAATCAACTCATTTCGTTGAGTTATGAATTAGTTATGATTTTTCAAAGTCGATATAAATTTTCTGCCGAAAATCCGTAGTTTATAAACTTAAAACAACTTATGATTCTTGTTGTTTATTTAAAGACAACTTGTATAAAAGTTGTAAAAGTTATATAACACATATATAACACATGTTTTCATAATATTAACATGTTTATAATGTGTTCATATATTCATGTTAGATTAATTATTTCGATCCTAGGAGTTATTTTGTAATATTTATTATCATTGTAATTTGTCTTGTATTTATTTCTATGTATTTCATGTTTATGTAAAAGTGTAGGGGCCATTGTTGCCAAGTCTTGTAAGTTAATTAAATGAGCCTATAAAGGCTCCTAGGGTTTACTTTATGAGACACACGGTTGACTACAATTTAAATCTCCTTTACAGCCGCCACTGTTCATCAATACTATAACATTCGTATTGTCTTCTTTCTTATTAAACACATTTATTGAGCTAGTTTTCTTCATGTGTTTGATGAGATAATCATTTAGGTGCTGAATACATACGGGATTTCATATTAACAATTGGTATCAGAGCTCAGAGGGGTGGATTTCAACTGATTTCTTTTGGATTCTGCTGGGTTTGTTCATGTTCTTCGAGTTCTTCAATATTCAACCGGTTAGATCTTCATTTTCCATGGTTTTTCAAGTTTCTTGTGTTATAATGGTTCTATAAACATCACATTATCATTATCTACTGATTTTAAACTCATTTACTTCCATATCTTTGTTAAAATCATCAAGAATCGACCATTTTGAAGCTTGAAAATATGGGTTTTTTAAGTGGGTTTTTCATGTGTTCTGCTAGTTTTAAGTGTTTTCTAGGTTGTTTTAAATCACCAAAAGTGTTTAAAATAGTTTATAAATCATTTAGAACTGTTTTTAGGCATTAAAATTGATAAAAATCGAATTCTGTCTTTTCTGCCTTAGAAAAACGTAAAAACCTGCTGTATTTCGGATTACATACTGTAGCATTTCGGACCACATAGGCACCAAATTCGGACCTCACAATCATCCTAATTCGGACCACACTTAGGTGAATTTCGGACCCCATAAGCCAATTTCGGACCCTAATTCGGTCCAATCCGAACTTCGGACCATCCGAAGTTCAGGAAAGGCTATTCATTTTTCACTTATTGGGACTTGTTCTAAAAATTTTTTCAAATTCGGACCACACCATTTCGGACCATCCGAATTCGGTCCTCTGTCCCTATTTCGGAACCATCATATTTCGGCCACTTTTCTGTTCATCCGAATTCGGCTCCTCCGAATTCGGTCCATAGGTCCATCCGAACTTAGGACATCCGACTTTGGCTCCCCCAAGTACAACTGTTCATCCGAATTAGGACACTCATCCGAATTTGACCTTCATCCGAATCACTATTTATCCGAAATCGACCCATCCGAAGTCTAGCCATCCATCATCAACCCATCCGATCCACTATTCATCCACAATCACTCCATCCGAATTCATACCATCCGAATTCGGTTACCACATCCGAAACACTGTTCATCCGAAATCAAGCATCCGAATTCAGAACATTCTGATTTCAGTCCAACCCATCCGTGTTCAGTTTCCACCTCTAAGATCTCCATATTCTTAATCAGCACCAATACTCATAATGTCTCGTGAAGCTCTTGTACTCGGATCTGAGAACAGATCACCAGTTCTCTATCCTGATGAGTACGAACAATGGAAAGCCCGGTTCCTGAAATTCGTTGGAATGCAACCTCTCAGGAATCTGATGCTTCAATCAATATCCGAAGGACCCGTCATCTACTACAGAGAAATAGCTGCCAGACCCGAGGCTGACCCTCCTGTCCTAGCCTCAAAAGTTGAAAGGGAGCCGGCAAATGACGCCGAGGGGGATCGCCAGCACGCTGATAAGAGGGCAGAATATCTGATTTATCAAGCCCTCCCCACTGATATTTTGGTAGGTGTAGACAGTAAAGTGTCTGCAAAAGAAATGTGGGACGAGCTGGAAATCCAAATGCTAGGGGCAGATCTTGATGATCGTGCCAAAATTGAGGAGGCGAAGGCAAAGTTTTCAGAATTCCGCGCCAAAGACGGGGAATCTCTGCAATCCACGTTCACCAGGTTTTGTGCAGTCCTTAACGAATTGAATAAACTGCACATCAAGAAGGATCGGGATGACATAAACATCCAATTCTTCGCCGCCTTAGCCCCCGAGTGGCAGCTTGCATGTAGGGCCACAAAAAGAGTTCTGAACATTCCTGAGGTATCCATAAATGTCGTCTTTAAGGAGCTTAAGAAATATCAAGGGGATGTGGATCAACAGAAACTGATGGCAAATCAGTTGGCCTCTCTACTGCTATCAGCCAACACAGGGTTGAAACCAAATGATTCCCTAGCCTTGATCACCAACACACAGATTCCGACACCATCTTTTGCTCCTGGTTCTTCATCGTCTCAGTACAGGTATGCTTCCCCTCCGCGTGAGGTCTATGATGAGGAGGAAGCTACGATCCAAGAACAGATTGCCTTGTGGACCAACCGTCTCCAACAAAGACGGTTCTCCAACAAGACCAACAACCAACTCCGATATGACACTGGTCCGCGGAGGTACTCAGATGATAGGAGGGATTACCGCCGCGATGACTACCGCAGGGATGACAGGGATGATCGCCGGTATGATGACAGACGCGACTATCGCGATGATCGCCGTTATGAAAGGCGTGACGAAAGGCGAGATGACAGAAGAGATGACAGGAGAGATGACAGGCGGGACGATCGAAGGGATGATCGTCGGGATGACCGCCGGGACCGAAGGCGTGATGATAGCCGCGAGCACCGTCGGGCCGACAAAAGGCCGGCGGAAAGAAGAGAGGAGAAGCCAAGAGCAGACGAGCCAAAGGCCACTGATGAACGTCTCTGCTACAAATGTGGCAAACCGGGCCACTTTGCTAGGGAATGCAAAACTAACTTTGAGAGAGACGTTGCTTATTACGAAAGAAAGCTCGAGGCTGCAAAGAAGAAATCGGATGCGTTGGCCCTCGTCGCCCAGGAGGACTACTGGGATGCTGAAGATTCTGAAGACGAGGATGAAAAGGGCAAGAATTGCTATATGGTTGATCGTCAGGGGTTGGAGACTTGTGCTGATGTCACTGCTGCAAATTCAGACATTGCTGCTGAGGGGGAGACAATGAAACATCCACCAGCATGTCTGATGACCACAACCGACGATCCCGAATGCTTCACATCCGGTTCCGAGTCCAGTGAGGTATATTCCTATTACATTCCTGCACATGTAAATAAATTATTTGTGGATAATGAATGTACACTACACACACAAATATTTGATCTACAAGATAGATTAAAAGCTGAAACTGCAAAGTGTGTACAGGCTGAACATCAAGCTCATATCTGAAAGAATCATCTGAATTATATCATGCAAAATGGTTAACTAATCATAATGTTATAAAACAGATGTTGATAGAAAAAGTAGATGTTCAGGATAGGAATATATACCTTGAATCTTGCATGGAAACGCTTTCAAAAGAAAAACTCTCTTTAAAAGAAGAAATTTTTGTTCTTACAAAACAATTAGATGTGGTAAATATGGAAAATATAGACAGTTTAGAAAAATACAAAATGATTGAAGAAGAAAGGATAAGTTTGTACGCAAGAATAAAGACCCTTGACGATGCATTTTTGAAAAGGGGTCAAACAGAACAAACTATCCATTTAAATCAGCCCAAAGAAACTAGGTTTTACCATTCTAAACAGGGAATTGGTTTTAAAAATCCTAAATATTTGGAAAAAGCACAAAATGTCTTACCTGTATTTTATGACATGAATTATATGGGAGCCGGTATTAAATCTTTCTTTTTTGAGTCATCAAAAGAAGTTTTAAACCAAGAAAATGAGAAACGTGTTGCGCGTAAAGATAAAGAAATTTCTTTTCATTATGAAGAACTTAATGAGAGTTATTCTTCTAGAGTACCCACTTTAGAGGAAGATCTCTCGTCAACTTATTCAGAAACTGAATTGAACACTGAAACTGAAAAATCAACTCCTCAACTTTATATTCCTGCAAAAGTTCTTCAACAACAAATCATTGTTTTAGAAAAGGAATTAAAGTCGTCTCAAGAGAAAGCACTTGATCTTCAAGATGCTCTTCTTAAGAGAGAAGAAGAATTGGTAAATCAATCTTTTCAACAAACTGTGGAAGTCACTGTCTACAGAGAAAATTTTGAAATAGTTTCACAACAATTGAAAGATCTTTCAAAACAACAAACACTTTCTCATTCCCTAAAAATTCCATGCATGTCATCAGATAAAGGTAAGGCTACAGCTGAAACTTCTTCTATCTTTTTCAAAGGTGAGTGCTCAAATGCTTTCAAGAATGAGGTTTCTAAAAAGACTCAGATAAAATCCAAGTCTTTTAAGAAACCCACTCACCACCAAAAAGAAAAGTCTGTCAAGTCTAAATCTTCCATGCTTACTGACTCTAATCGTTTTGTTCCTACAGATCATATAAGGAGAGTCCCAAAAACCACCATGCAGGATTTTACAAGTTTTTTTGTGAAGAAGGCTTTAATGCCAAGTGAATTTGTTACTAGAGATAGGATGTCTGTAATCTCTAAAGACAATTTGTGTAACAAAGCGTGTGACAATGTTTGTAATGATGTACCGAATTCTACTATTCCGTTAAAGTACTCTTTCAAGGATTTGTTTAATCTATGTCCAACTAAATATAGACGACAGGTTCCTGAAATGAATGCTTTTGTGCCTTATCCTGTTAAACGTATTCGGAAAAAGAAAACTAAAAATAGTGCATCATCGGCCACAAACAAAGTTGAGACATGTCCGTTGCCAAGGCCCAAAACCAAAGCAACGGTCAAGAAGGTCTCAACAAGACAAAAACCGAAGGCAATTTCAGCGCCTAAGGTTCCAAAACCCAATAAATCCAATCTTCAATGGATTCCAAAGGGTTGTGCATCTGGACCACACACAAATGCTAGTTGGGTTTCTAAATCTGTACACGTGCCATATAAATCTGGAAATCCTAACAAAAAGGGACCCATATTGAGGTGGGTACCCAAGGTTGTGTGATCTTAATGCAGATGGTTCTTGGTTACTTCTGATCAAGACCCGTGCTTCAAAGAAATGGCTTCTAGTTACCTTAGACTAGGACCCGTTCTTTTGCTTGTCGGTTGTGCTTAAACCGACACGTTTGGCTTCTGTGCACACAGCCCAGGACCCGGTCTTAACTCATCATGTTTTCTGAACATCTCGGTTCAGAACACGGTTTGATTGTGAATTAAAAATGGATGTGTTTGAATGCATATAGTTTTTCATTATATGAATTTATGTGTTTTTCAGGCTAAGTCCATTTGGTATATGGATTCGGGTTGCTCCAAGCACATGACAGGAAGAAGAGAATTGCTGTCCAACGTTGTTGAACAGTATTGCGGAACTGTGAAATTCGGGAACAACCATCAGGCTCAAATAAGAGGATACGGGGACTTAGTTCTAAATAATCTGGTCATCAAGGATGTTGACTATGTTGAGGGGTTATCTCATAATCTTTTTAGCATAGGACAGCTCTGCGATAAAGGACTAGAAGTAACATTTAGGGCTAAGAACTGCAGTGTTAAGAACATGGATGGAAAAGAAATCTTGACTGGTTCCCGAAAATCTAACCTTTACACCATTGACGTATCTAAGCTTGTAGTAAAGGATAACATTTGTCTACTATCAAAAGCCTTTTCAAAAGACTCTTGGTTGTGGCATCGAAGATTATCCCATTTGAATTTCGATAACATCAACAAGCTGGCTGCGAAGCAATTGGTCAAAGGGCTTCCTGAGTTACGCTATGAAAAGGACCATCTGTGTGGAGCATGTGAGAAAGGAAAAATGAAATGATCATCTCACAAACCAAAGCCCGAACCATCAACAAAAAGAGTTTTGGAGTTACTTCATATGGATTTATGCGGACCAATGAGAACTCAAAGCATAAATGGAAAACGATATGTGTTGGTTATCGTTGATGATTATTCTCGATATACCTGGGTAAGGTTCTTGCGTTCCAAGGACGAGACAGCTCAAGAAATCATTGATTTTATCAAGAGTGTCGAGACCCAACAGCAGCTGTCAGTACAATCAATCAGATCAGATAACGGCACGGAGTTCAAGAACTCAGTAGTGGAGGGCTTCCTTCGATCCAAGGGGATTCAACATTAATACTCTGCTGCTCGAACTCCTCAACAAAATGGGATCGTGGAAAGGCGTAACCGTACACTAGTAGAAGCCGCTCGTACAATGCTCACATACTCAAAGCTACCTCCGTTCTTGTGGGCCGAAGCCGTATCAACAGCATGCTATACACAGAATCGCTCCATCATTCATAAGCGCTTTAACAAAACTCCTTACCAACTCTTTTTGAATAAAGTACCATTTATCAAGTGCTTACGTGTATTTGGTTGCAGGTGCTATGTGCTGAATGACAGAGACAACCTCGGGAAATTTAACGAAAAGGCGGATGAAGCGATCTTCATTGGATACTCATCCAACTCGAAGGCGTATCGCGCATTCAATACCCGAACCAGAACAGTCAATGAAAGTGTGCATGTCACATTTGATGAGTTGGCTGAACTGGCACCCGAAGTTGATCAATCAGGACCACGCATTACTCAAATGCCTGGAGACTCTTCGAATAATCCCACTTCTTTTTCTTCTTCTGATTTGGTTAATTTATTTGATCCTTTTTATGTTGAATTTTTCGGTCCTAACGCTAGTGTGTCTAATGTTGTTAATAATGTAGGCAATCCTTCCAGTTCAACTGCGCCACAAAGTTTCTCCACTCCATCTTCATCAACATATCCTCATCCATCCACATCATCCACCAACACATCCGCAGTTGAATCTACTCCTATAATACCCTCACATATAATACCAACGATTCTTCCTTCACCTGATCACTCGGAAATTGAACCAGAACCTGTGGTACCATCATTTGAAACCATTGACCATGAATCCTCATCCATTCCCATATTAACCACAGAGGTTCCATCCCGAGCACCCCTTCCACACGAGATCAAATGGACCCGCAGTCACCCAACAGAGCAAATCATTGGTGACGTAACGACAGGAGTCCAAACTCGTAGGGCATCTGCTAATGAATGTCTCTATGCATCATTCTTGAGTATGATAGAGCCCACTCGTGTGGACGAAGCCCTGACAGATCCAGATTGGATAGTTGCAATGCAAGAGGAACTCAACCAGTTTGAACAGCTAAGAGTATGGCGGTTAGTTCCCAAGCCAAAAGACCGTACTGTCATCGGAACAAAGTGGATCTTTAAGAACAAACGAGATGAAAATGGCATTGTGATAAGGAACAAAGCAAGACTTGTTGCCAAAGGCTACCGACAACAAGAAGGGATAGATTATGACGAGACCTTCGCTCCAGTTGCACGGATCGAAGCAATCAGAATCTTCTTGGCGTACGCGGCACACAAAGACTTCAAAGTGTACCAAATGGACGTCAAGACTGCCTTTCTAAACGGTGAACTTAACGAGGAAGTGTATGTTGAACAACCACAAGGCTTTGTTGATGCACATAAACCTGACCATGTTTATGTGCTAGATAAGGCCCTCTATGGTTTAAAACAAGCACCTCGAGCATGGTATGATAGTCTTTCGAATTTCCTTATTTCTGCCGGTTTCTATAAAGGTGTGGTGGACACAACTCTGTTCACTAAAAGGGAAGGCCCACATATAATGCTAGTACAGATTTATGTTGACGATATTATATTTGGATCTACTGACAGTAATTTTTGTTAGGATTTTTCAGCCCTAATGGAGTCTCGGTTTGAGATGAGTATGATGGGGGAAATGACCTTTTTCCTCGGATTACAAGTCAAACAACTTGAGGATGAGATTTTTGTGAACCAGTCGAAATATACTCTTGACATTCTCAAGAAGTATAAGTTAGACTCTTGCACGAGTATTGCAACTCCCATGGCCTCCAACTGTAAGTTAGACACCGATCCTTCCGGGAAAAGTGTTGATAATACAACTTACAGAGGGATGATAGGATCCTTACTGTACTTGACTTCCAGTAGACCGGATATAGTGTTTTCAACATGTCTTTGTGCTAGATTTCAGGCCGACCCAAAAGAATCACACCTAACTGCGGTAAAACGCATCTTTCGTTATCTTAAGGGTACACCCGAACTTGGTCTATGGTATCCAAAGGGAACCGATTTCGATCTTACCGCGTTTTCAGATGCTGATTTTGCAGGTTGTAGAGTGGACAGAAAAAGCACATCGGGAGGAATACAGTTCTTAGGCGATAGACCGGTGAGTTGGTCTTCCAAAAAACAGAATTGTGTATCCACATCCACAGCTGAGGCTGAGTATGTAGCAGCTGCAAGCTGTTGCTCTCAAGTGCTTTGGATGAGAACACAATTACGTGATTATGGGTTTTCACTCACCAATATCCCTATTTACTGTGATTCTCGAAGTGCAATTGCCATCTCCTGCAATCCCGTGCAGCACTCTCGAACAAAACATATAGATATCAGGTATCATTTTATTAAAGATCACGTTGAAAAGGGAACAACTGAGTTGTATTTTGTTGGCACGGAATACCAACTAGCGGATATATTTACTAAAGCTCTAGACGAACCTCGTTTTCGGGTTTTAGTATCTCATATCGGCATGTTGAATCCACCTTCCAATTAAATAACAGATATTGTCTTAAATAATTCTATTTCAATCTATCATGATTGAAATTCCTTTATTTTAGAAAATAACTGTTATTTAAATTTAAGGATTATGTCACAAGATTGAAACTCAATCTTTCCTTATCTGCGTATATTTTTAATAATTAATCATCCTGATAAATTGCTGTGTGAATTGTTCATCATGGAGTGGGATGCAAACAATATCCAGGTTTGTCGGTATTTGTAAGGCTTAAAGAAGGGTTGTCGCGTTTAAAATCTGAAAAGGAAAAGGAAAAAGGACCGGTATTTAGTTGAGGGGGAGTAGAGTTAGGATTTTTAATCTTATAATTCTGTGTTTCTCTTTGTTTCTTTTATAATTAAAGTTTAAATTTTAGGTTGGTCTTAATATTTAATTTAATTTTGAGTTTAATTTAATGTGTCAGAAAATCACAAAAAGATTTTAATTTTCAAAATTATCAAAAGCCAAAAATATTTTAGTTTACTTTATTTTATCTTATTTTATTTTTATTTCAGAAAAATATCAAAAATATTTTTTACTTTGCTTTTGCTCATTTTTTGTTTCAAAGAAAATCACAAAAAGATGGCATATTGTTTGGTTTGGCCCATTTTTTATCTTGTTTCAATTTTTTTATTAAGCCCAAAGTCATCAAGTGTTGTGTGTGTGTTGAGTCCAAACCCATCGGCCCATTCACTATGGAGCGCGGATCCATTTTGACCCGACCCGCAACCCGCGCGATTATATATGGGGGTTAAACGGTCAACACTTCATTTACTTCCACTTTAAGCTTCATTCTTCTTCTTCTTTCTCTCATCACCGACGACCACCACCCACTTCCACCATTACCGTCGATTTCAAGCTTTTACTCCATCGTTTTCTTCGGTTTTTCTTGCTTTATTCATCATCTGCATCACCAGGTAACACTTCTTTATACTTATTTCAGTCTTTAACTTAGTAGTTTACTTGTTTGATTTTCAAAATATTTCCATTTTTTTCATTTCGGTTTTTACACTTTTTAGGTAGTTTAATGTGTTATATTTCCTTAGTAGTAGTTAGATAAAATGTTCAGTAGGTTATTTCTGTTTAGGATCTGTAATTTCATGCATTTTCAGTAACATTTTAACTGTTCACGTTTATATCTTGCATGAACATTAACTGCACTCATGCAGTTTCGGATGTCCGAATTCGGACCACCACCCGAATTCGGATGTCCGACTTAGAATAGTTTCAAAAAAAATTTCAAAGTACAAAAGGCATTTCGGACCACTGTTGATCCGAATTCGGTTCACTGTTGATCAGAATTCGGACCATCACATCAGGGTCAAAATTTTCAAAATTGAAAAATTGTCTAAGTATGTTCACCACTATGCATCCGAATTCGGATGATACCCGGATTCGGTCCTCATCCGAATTCCAGGTACCATCCGAAATTGGGACATTTCCATTTCATTGCATGCATTTTAACAACTCACCATCCGAATTCGGACCATGTTCACACCACATCCGAATTCGGACCACATTCACTCATTTCATGAATTACACTTCGGACCATCATCCGAATTCGGTCCCCATTTATCACCTCATCTGAATTCGGTCCCACTCACATCATTCATGCATTATTCCATTTCGGACGGATCCGAATTCGATGACACTGTTCATCCGAATTCGGACCATCCGAAATCCAACACTTAGGATTTTTTAAAATTTTCATTTTTCTTGTTTTCCATATCTGCATTATTATATAAATTAAAAAATCACAAAAATAGTTCCATCCAAGTGCATCATTGATTAGAGTTAGGATCAGTGTTTGAGTGAAACAGTCTCATCTAACATCGGTCTCTTAACGATTGACTGTGGACTTTGTTAGTAGATATTTATTCTACTAATAAAGACCCGATGTTAAACAGATCAGACAATTTCTATTTCACACTCATCTAGACTTCACATCAATGCTTTATCATATCAAGTCTTATGATTCTAACTTTGTTGCACTTTGCAGGAAAATGGATCCCGCAATTGTTCTTACCATACCCCATCCTCCTATCCCTAACAACAACGCTCAGCTACCCGAGGAATCCATTCTGCCGAGCGCCGAGTTTGTCGAGTTTATCCCCCATAACTGGCAACTCGACGTCTCTATCCTCCCTAAAGAGTCCCAAACCCTTGCCTTCGACATTCTCACCGGCCATCCCATATATTATGCCCTTTCCACAGCCATAGCCGTTCCCCAGATTTACCTACAACAATTCTGGAACAGGATTCAATTCATAACCGACCCTGAACCTCACTTCACCTCCACCATTGACTGCGTTCCAGTCAAAGTCACAACCGCAGCCATCCGTCACATCCTTTGTCTTCCCATCCAAGACTATCTTCCCTCCATTGACTCGTTCGATCCAAACCCATCCGTCTCAGAAGCCCTATCTGAAATTCAAACCCTAGGGTATGACGTACCCCTTACCAAACCATCCGACTTTCGCACCAAAAACCTTCAGTCCCACTGGAGGATTCTCTTCGATGTGCTCAACAAGTGCCTAACAGCCAAACATTCTGGTCATGACTCAGCATCGGCCCAGGTTTTAGCCATGTTCACTGGCTTTGCCTACGACCGACACGTGGACTATGCGGCTTTCATCTTTGAAGAATTAAGAAGAGTCCACGTGGAAAGGAGCACAAAGAAAGGTGGCAAGTATGTCCCCTATCAGCGGTTCCTTCAACTCATCATACAATACGCCATGGATCAGGTAGAAGACATTCATGAGCGTCCAGAAGCTGATGTCTACCCAACCGTGGCTATCCAGAAACTGACTTTGCCAAAGCGGGCCCCGACAGTACAGGTGATGAAAATTCCATTATCGACTCTGACAAGGTCGAGGGGTACAGATCGGGTAAGGGAATATATGAGAGAAAATTATCCGGATGAGTCTCAGTCTGAATCGACTTAGACTAACCATTCCGAAGGTGAGCAGCAAGATAGTGAGAACGAGGGAGAAAGGATGGATGTACAACATTCACTGGGTTATGGTGAGAGGGAGGCTGAGAGTGTAAGGGAGGGCGTCGTAGGTGAGACGGCAGAGACGGCGGATTCTGAACGAACTGTCTCTGTCGTAAGGCTGAGGGATATGCAATCTGAGGGAGAACCAAGCCCCATTAGCCGGACTCCCACTCAAAAGACCGTTAGTCCAGCGGTCGCAACAACCCCAACCATCCACTTGGTTTCCCCTCAAAGGGAAACCACTTCATTCCACGGGGATCTTCCACACACACCATCGCCCTCTCATTCGGGGAGTGGCGGTGTTGAAAGAGGTCACACTCCTCCCCACGTGACCGACCTTCCTTCGCCCACGATTCCATCCCCACAAATAGACACCGTGCACGATGCCTTTGTGGCATCCCCAAGAGCTGCCTCCGTGGCAGCTCCCGAAACTTCCAGATCTGAGCATCCCGTAGTGGAGCCAGAGATGACGGAAGGAAGACCGGGAGTGGCTCAATCTACGCCGTCCACTTCCGGCCATCTCCCCATCAATTTGGAGATGTTAACGGCAGCATTACGTACTGCCGGAGTTATCACCCGGGCTGACCTGGACGCCCAAAGGGAGGCAGCCGAGGAACGACACACCGCCCTTCTTTCTCTTATAAAGGGTAAGGGTGTCGCCTCCGAAGCCGGCCCCTCACCAGGATCCCATTCAGTCCAACTTCAAATGGCAGAGCTCTCGGACAAATTGGACGCACTTAATCGCCTTATTCTTCAAGTCCAAGAGCAGCTCAACTCAAGGATGGATCGCCTCGAGTCGGCAGTCATAGATCTCCAATGCCGCAGTCAAGCTGAGCCCCCTAAAAGAAAGCATGACGACCAGGACGACCCTGATCGTCATGAGGGGGAGAAACGTCAGAAAGTTCATCATGAGGGATCGATGATCATTCTAGGGGGAGCAGAGGCTGAAACAACAGAAATTCAAGGGTCTGGGTCAGGGGAACAGACACAAGAGGCTATGGAACCGATGATGATAGATTTTGAACCTCTACAGATTGAGGGCCCAGCTTCGTTAGACCCCACCTCAGCTATGGTGATTTATGAGCCCAAATATGAAAAAGTCGAAATCATATTAGTGTCTGACTCAGACTCTGATACTGAAATCGACTATACATTTCTCACACCAAAACCTGAACCCCAATCTCCAACCCATGAACCCCAACCACAAACATCTTCCTCCATCCAACCACCTTCAGTCACTTCCACAGAAACTCCATCAATCCAACCCTCTCCCACACCTCCACCAGTGATACGTACCCCATCAGTCCAAACAAACCTTTCAACTCAATCTGCTCCACTCTCCAATATCGCTGAATCTTCTGGAGCCAGAACCGTGGACTGTTTTGACACCAAAGAAGTCCCCGCAGCATATGACAGAACTGATGAAGAATGGATAAAGTGGTACTCCTGGGGAGAAGTCCACACGCTGGATGCAGAAACAAAAGAAGGTCTATGTCAGGACCGGAGAGACCGCGTATTGAAACTTCTTGAGGCTCCGCCTAAAGAATTAGAAGAACCTCCGGTCCAGGGACTAAAAGAATTCTTGAAGAAATTCCCGGCCGATCAATTTCAAAATCCTTTCCTAGAAGAAAGGTTTAAAATGGTTTTCAGAAAGAACCCGGGATCGTACAGTAGACGTCTTCTCATGGTTATGACTGATGCCTCTCGATGCGTTCAAGCCGAGTACAATCAGATGATGCTTAGAGAAACGAGAGATAAAAGCAAATACTGGTCAATGTCCAAGTTAGTCAGAATCAATAATATTCACATGTACAAGAGAGCCAGAGTCTACACTCCAGCCTTCGAGGTACTTAGAGAAGACGGTACCATTCAAGAACTGTATGAGAGTGACCTTGACTTCGGGAACATAGGCGATGTAGAGCGTCTACACAGAAAATTGGTTAATCGAGTCAAGGGTCGTTTTACGCATATGACCGCCTTAGCAGCCCTGGTTCGATGCATGAATCGCCGATCTATCATCATGTGCCTCAGAGATTTCCAGATGGCGATTGAGAGTGCATTAGTCAAAATGGGTCTGAAAGCTCCTGAACAAGATGTATTTTTGCTAGACCACTATCCGGCTTATAAAGTTTTGCTTCGAGGACAGCCAGGGGTTATCTTTTTGAATCAGAAAGGACAGAAAAGATTCATGCGCTTTGAGGATCTTCCTTGTTACTCCGACGGCACTATCAGATTGGTTCGAGCAGCGCTCACTCAGAAAGTTCAAGACTTTGACGCTCAACCAAATTCAGAACTTAGATGCTCGCCACAGGAGATACAAGATACACTCAGCGGCATTGAATACCTGAACGAGAGGCTACATATAAGACAAGTAACCAGACGCTTCGACGTCATACTTGGTCTTCGTGAATCTACAGATCATGCCCGCGTTCCAGGACCTCCTAAGTGATCGAAAAGGGGGAGATTGTTAGATTAATTATTGCGATCCTAAGAGTTATTTTGTAATATTTATTATCATTGTAATTTGTCTTGTATTTATTTCTATGTATTTCATGTTTATGTAAAAGTGTAGGGGCCATTGTTGCCAAGTCTTGTAAGTTAATTAAATGAGCCTATAAAGGCTCCTAGGGTTTACTTTATGAGACACACGGTTGACTACAATTTGAATCTCTTTTACAGCCGCCACTGTTCATCAATACTATAACATTCATATTGTCTTCTTTCTTATTAAACACATTTATTGAGCTAGTTTTCTTCATGTGTTTGATGAGATAATCATTGAGGTGCTGAATACATACGAGATTTCATACTAACAATTCATATGCACATTTAAAGAAACAACTTAAAAATAAAAACTAGAAACTTATAAACTTGAGTTTTTATGTAACTTGTTGTTGTTGGTGATTATATATATTATGCAAGACTTATATAAAAATAAATGTATGATGAAATAAGTTAGTATTTACTTACTTTGATGTATTTGGAAGATGATTTTGAGTAGTAGTTGAAGTCTTTGCAAAGTTTGCACTAAAAACACTTGAAGAACACCAAGAACACTTGAAGAACACTTGAATGAAGAATTTGTGGTGTGTGAGGGTATGTGGCCGGATTTATGGAGAGGAAAGAAAAGTTTTGGTGTGTTTGAAATGAATGAAATGCCTTCCTATTTATAGAGAAATGTTTGGTCTTTCAAATGATGAAAGGCATGGGAGACAAAAGTTGAGTGCACTTTTTAACAAAATGATGGTATTTAAAGTAATATTATTTAAATAAAAGTCAACTTCTAATTTGGCACATGTTTATGGCCTTAAGGCCGGCCCTATACATGCTTTATACATGTATTTATATTTTTTTTTTGTATAAATGTATTTAGAAATGTATTCTTGTATTTTCCTTTTCTTGAAATTTAATAAATACTTATGGATGAATTGTTTTAGTCTTGCATAATTAATGTTAAGTAATTGTATTAGTATATGATTAGTTCACTGATCATAATTTAGTTATGTACTTAGTTGAATTAATCCCTCATATCGCAAATCGATCGGATTAATTGATTTCCCGATTCATCGTACCGATGAATTTGATTCAAATTGAGTTGAATTTTCCAATAAACCTTGTTAATCACTTGATTATTTTCTAATGACCACTGATTAGGTTATAATTGGCCATTAAATACTAATTAGGTCATTGTTCCTCAGGGGTATCGTTACTTAAGAGTAGATGAGAGTATCTTTGCTTAAACTAGCCTTTGCATGCCTAAGTGAATTGTGGTCCATGTCTAGAATTTCCATCTGAGCTTGAGGATGGGTATACAATTGTGCTTCAATCCTTTGACCTTACGGTCCATGATTTCAACCGTCTCTTTGATGAAGAGAAGTTTATCAGTTAGTTGGATCTCTCCCAAGGGGTGACAAGTGTCTCCTCTAACGAACACTTCTTCTTATTCGATACATGGAAGGTATTGTGTATGCTGCTAAGCTCTGGTGGTAACTCTAAACGATAAGCTACGAGTCCAATTCCCTTTAAGACTTTGTATTGCCAATGTATCGAGGGTTTAATTATCCTTGTTTCCCAAATCGTAACACGCCCTTCCATGGCAAGACTTTCATCAGTACTTGTTTTCCTAATTAGAACTCAAGGGATTTTCTATTTTCATCTGCATAACTTTCTTACAATCGCAGGCAACTTTTAGTCAGTTTCGTATCTGTACTATCCTTTCGGTTGTTTCGTGAATGATCTTAACGCCAGTGATTTGGCCATTTCCCACTTCTTCCCAACAAATCGGTGATCGACCCTTTTGCCCGTAGAGGGCTTCAAACGGAGCAGCTTTAATACTTGAGTGATTGCTATTGTAGTACGATAATTCCACTAAGGCAAATGAGTATCCATTACACAGGCTCTTAATGTATGTTCTAGGGTTTGGATCATTCTATTATCCTGACCATTGGTCTGAGGGTGATATGTGGTACTTCATGTCTAAGTTTGTATCCAATGCTTGCCGTAATAATTGCCAAAAACTTAGATGTAGAACTGCTATCCATTTCCGAAATGATTATAATAGGCACTCCGTGTCCGGAGACGACTTCCTTGAGGTACTTTTGGACTAGCTTATTTATCCTGATGGTCACACAGATTTTGTTAGGTGGTTGACTATTACCCAAATGGTTTCTGATCTTAACTTTAGAGCATGTTACGAATTTTCTGACAGATGTGGCAATGTCATTCTTCATGATAGGACACCCGTATAGCTCCTTAAGGTCAAGATACATTTTATCGGATCTGGGGTGAACGACATATCTTAATTTGTGTCCTTCATCCATAGCAAGCTTTCTTATTCCACCAAACAGAGTAATCAGATTCTATTCATGAAATATCAATTTTTATTTTCCCTTATCCTAAACTATTTATCCACTTGTACTCTTAACGGCTTAGCTCATTAGTTTTCCTCAGGTGATAACGAATTTTCACGGTTGCAATTACTTATTAGTACCATCCAACGGTACTACTTCGTACTCGACTCTTTCTAGTTCAAGATGTGTTGGCGGCTCTTATGGTCTGTGAATACAATACACTTCATACCGTACAACTAATGTCTCCAAGGATAACGACCACTGCTTCAAGATCCCGTTCATGCGTTGTGTAAACCACCTAGTGAACCTTAAGTTTTCATAAAGCATAAGCTATGACCCTATCTTTCTATATCAACCCATTGTGTGATGCGTCACAGTAATCTACAAATTTCTTGCTTCTCTTGGGTAAAATAAGCGCACTGCGCAGTTTGTCCTTTAATAACTGATATGATGTCTCCTGATCCTCGGCCCAATCATACTTAATGTCTTTTCGGGTCAGTTCTGTTAGAGCTCTAATGAACTTTGAGAAATTTCTTATAATTGCTTATAATAAGGGGCAAGTCTTAAGGACTGTCGTATCTTTATGGGGGTTCTAAGAGTTAACCAGTTTCTAATAGCTTTGATCTTTGCGGGGTCAACTTGGATTCCTTTACTATTGATCACGTGACCGAGAAATCTTACCTATCTTAGTCAGAAGTCAAACTTAAAAAGCTTGGCATATAGTTGTTCTTTCTTCAACAACTCTAGAATCAGTCTTAAATGTTTGCTCGTGCTCCACCTTGTTTCGTGAGTAGATCACGAATTTGTCTAGATAAGGTTTGCACACCCAATGAGGTCCATGAGTATCGTTGGCGCTCTGGTTAATTCCAACGGCATTAATAGGAATTTATGGTGACCGAAACGGAATCTGAAGGCTGTCTTTGAATTATCTTTCTTGCAAACTCTAACCTGATGATAACCAGACCTTAGGTCGATCTTCTAATAGAAGCTTAATTCTTGTAGTTTGGTCAAAGAAGTCATTGATTCTTCTGAGCGGGTATCGGTTCCTTTAGTTTATTTAGCTCTTGCTAATTGATGCACATTCTGATGGTTCTATCCTTCTTTTTTATGAACAAAACTGGAGCTCCTCCAAGGCGAGGAACTCGGTTTGATAAACCCTTTATCTAATAACTCCTACAGTTGGTTGGACGATTGTTACACTATTGATGGGGCTAATTGGCATGGTGCTCGAGCCACCGGTAACGCACCTGATACTAGGCTGATTTTTGAATTTGACTTGCCTCGATGTTGGAAGTTCTGGTAAGTGTTTTGGAAAAACTTTGGGGTAATCACAAATAATAAGAATATTTTCGAGCCGCTTTCCCTTTGGCTCCCTCTCTATCAACACATTGGAGTCCTAATGCTAGAGATGATTCTTACTTCGGTATTCTTTCTTTGCCTTGGACAGTAAGGACCTTGTTATTGGCTAAAGGTATATGAACTGGGTTCTTGTTGCATACTATTTCCACACGATTTTCGGTAGCCAATCCATGCCTATGACCATGTAAACACTTCCCAGTTTGATGGGTATCAAGTCTGTTTCAAAGAGTCGGCCTACTAGTTCTAAGGAGCATCCTCGACTTATATTATTTGTCTTAAGCGTCTCACTGTCATCAACCTTAATAGCATAAGTAGCACTTAATGGGATTTATCTGCTTAGTGAACTTAGTGGATATAAAGCTCCTATCAGCACCAGTATCAAATTGTAGAAATGCATAAGTGGTATCTAATGGGGTAAGAGGATAAGTCTACGGGTTTGAAATTTCTTAGGCAGGTAGTCACAACTTTATCTTTTCCTACGCAGAGTTGTAGTTAAAACTTAATTCCTCCTAAAAGTTCTTGATACTTAATCTTTGTATATGATATGGTCAAAATTTCCTGATAAATTCTTAAGCCTTATTTACCCTAAGATATATCAGATAGTAAAGCCTAGAGAAATACTATAAAGAGATGCCTCCGGGGTTTCCTCGTACTCCAGAGTGTTAAGTCGTTGGGTTAGTTCTGCATCACGGGCTTTGCGCTCTGCTAGGCGCTGACACAATTTGTCTATTCTTTCTGTGTTGAATCGCCTGTGTATTCTGGTTGGCCTAAGGTTTATTGGTGGTTTGCATTGCCTCCTGCTTAATCCTTGCAAAGATCTCACCGACCTCTTGGTGGATTCTGTTGAAATTGGAGGTCGTGTCTGGCGGCCCTTGCCACCAACAGAGGTACCGTTCGTTGCGTAGGTTCCTGGGTAAGTGTCGGTACTTGAGAAGAAGATGGTGTTTCTAACTGGCTTAGGATCCCTTCCTTGTTTCTCCACTCTTGGAGAGTGTGAGGCATCCATCCCCACTGTCTTATGTTCGCCCATCGTTACAGCGGCGGGCTTGGCTGATGAGGGGGTACCCGGATAGACTCCCGTAGTGCTAATCACACCCTTTTCCTAGGGGTGAACTTTCTTAATGGTTCATTGGGATAGTTTTAGTGGTGGTGATGGTGTAGCAATTTATGCTGCAGGGTCACAGTTGCCCTCCTTGTGTTTTGACGAGTCCATTACATCGTCTTTGATTTGGGTCTGGGTGGGTCTCTGATCCCAAGTACATCTTAGTGTCACCTTGGCTTGTGAGAGTTCCTCCTCAGGGCCAAAGAGGATAATAATCGTATTGTTCGACATGTTATTGTCATATATGTGTTCACAGTTCTTGAAGAAAGTTTAGTTTTTGTAAGAGTTATAGTCTAGGTACTAATGCAACCTAGTTCACTATAACTATGACTCTGATACCAATCTGTCACACCCTGCTACCCCGGTTGGCAGCGAGACGTGACGAGTTTGAAATGAATGAAATGAATGAAATGCCTTCCTATTTATAGAGAAATGTTTGGTCTTTCAAATGATGAAAGGCATGGGAGATAAAAGTTGAGTGCACTTTTTAACAAAATGATGGTGTTTAAAGTAATATTATTTAAATAAAAGTCAACTTCTAATTTGGCACATGTTTATGGCCTTAAGACCGGCCCTATACATGCTTTATACATGTATTTATATTTTTTTTTGTATAAATGTATTTAGAAATGTATTCTTGTATTTTCCTTTTCTTGAAATTTAATAAATACTTATGGATGAATTGTTTTAATGAATTGTTTTAGTCTTGCATAATTAATGTTAAGTAATTGTATTAGTGTATGATTAGTGTCACTAATCATAATTTAGTTATGTACTTAGTTGAATTAATCCCTCATATCGCAAATCGATCGGATTAATTGATTTCCCGATTCATCGTACCGATGAATTTGATTCAAATTGAGTTGAATTTTCCAATAAACCATGTTAATCAGTTGATTATTTTCTAATGACCACTGATTAGGTTATAATTGGCCATTAAATACTAATTAGGTCATTGTTGCTAACCTGGTTCAATGCCGGATGTTACACAGGTGACGCTCGTCAAGTTCCCAACGTAGTAACTGGTACATTCCTTCTTAATGATATGTATGCTTATGTGCTATTTGATACTGGGGCTGATAGAATTTTTATATCTGCTATATTTAGTGAACAACTGAATGCCACTCTTTGCCCATTTGAAAATGCTTATGTCGTAGACTTAGCGGTCGGAAAGTTGATTGAATAAAATAATATAATTAAGGAGTGCACACTAAAATTGGCAGATCATCCCTTTAAGATAAACTTGATGCCTATTGAACTCGGAAGCTTCGATGTAGTTATTGGTATGGATTGGTTGTCAGACAACCATGCCGCAATCTTATGTGGTAAGAAAGTTGTAAGAATACCACTTAAGAAAAAGAAAGTCCTCACAATCCAAGGAGAAAGAAAGAATCTCCAGTTGAACGTCATCTCTGGTCTAAGAACGCTGAAATGCCTTCGAAGAGGTTGTCAAGCAGTGTTAGTTCAGCTAGTGGAAAAGGAATCGAAGGAGAAGCGACTCGAAGAAATCCCAGTAGTTCGTGACTACCCAAAAGTCTTTCCTGAAGACTTGCCTGGACTTCCACCAACTAGGCAAGTAGAATTTCAGATTGACTTGGTGCCTAGAGCTGCACCTGTCGCACGAGCACCCTATAGATTGGCACCATCAGAGATGCAAGAATTATCCAATCAGTTGCAAGAACTGTTGGAAAAAGAATTCATCCGACCAAGTTCCTCACATTGGGGAGCTCCGGTCTTATTTGTCAAAAAGAAGGACGGATCATTTAGGATGTGCATCGATTATCGAGAGCTGAACAAGCTAACGATCAAAAACTGGTACCCTCTCCCCAGAATCGACGATTTATTCGATCAACTCCAAGGATCTAGTTTTTACTCTAAGATTGATCTGCGATCTGGATATCACCAAGTAAAAGTTCGGGAAGAAGATATACCCAAGACGACTTTCAGAACTCGTTATGGACATTACGAATTTCAGGTGATGCCATTTGGTTTCACCAACGCACCAGCCGTATTCATGGACCTTATGAATCGAGTGTGTACACCGTATTTGGACAAATTTGTAATAGTATTCATAGACGATATCCTTATCTATTCCAGAATTAAGGAGGAGCATGAGCAGCATCTAAGGATGATTTTGGAGCTTCTAGAGAAAGAACAATTATACGCCAAATTCTTTAAGTGTGAATTTTAGCTATGAGAAGTCAAATTCCTAGTGCATGTGATCAATAGCCAAGGAATACAAGTAGACCCATCAAAAATCGAGGCCATTAAGAACTAGGCAACTCCTAGGACTCTCACTGAAATCCGTCAGTTCTTAGGTCTTGCCGGTTGTTATAGGCGATTTATAGAAAACATCTCGAAGATAGTTGGCTCTTTAACGGAATTGACCTGAAAGGACATAAAGTACAACCGGGGTGAAGATCATGAAATGGCATTCCAACTATTGAAGCAAAGATTGTGTAGTGCACCTACTCTGTCCCTACCGGAAGGAACAGAAGATTTTGTTTTTTACTGCAATGCCTCACACAATGGATTAGGTTGTGTGTTAATGCAAAGAGACAAGGTTGTTGCTTATGCATCGCGACAACTTAAAGTTCATGAGGTAAACTACACGACTCACGAGCTGGAGCTTGGAGCTGTGGTATTTGCTCTCAAGATATGGAGGCACTACCTTTACGGTACAAAGTGCACGGTGTTTACAGACCACGAGAGCCTTCAACATATTTTGAACCAAAAAGAGTTAAACATGAGGCAACGTCGCTGGGTTGAGCTGCTTAGAGATTATGTCTGTGAGATCCACTATCATCCAGGTAAGGCAAATGTAGTAGCTGATACTTTAAGTCGGAAGGAACGAGTTAAACCTTTGAGAGTCCGGGCTTTGGTCATGACTATACAGTCAAACTTGAACTCTCAAATCAGCGAGGCACAAGAGGAAGCAGTCAAGGAGGGAAATCTGCTAGATGAAGCCCTACGAGGAATGGATAAATAGTTTGAAATCAAGACTGACGGATGTCGAAACTTCATGAGAAGAATTTGGCTACCAAAATTCGGTGGGTTGAGAAAGCTGGTCATGGATGAAGGGCATAAAACAAGCTATGCTATTCACCCAGGGTCAGATAAGATGTATCACGACCTGAAGGAAATGTACTGGTGGCCAAACATGAAGGCTGACATTGCTGCATATGTCAGCAAATGCTTAACGTGTTTGAAAGTCAAGGCTGAGCACCAGAACCCATCAGAATTGTTGGTTCAACCGGAAATACCCCAATGGTAGTGGGAGAATATAACCATGGACTTCATCACGAAGTTGCCAAAGACTTATGGAGGTTATGAAACCATTGGGGTGATTGTGGATCGACTCACAAAGACTGCACACTTCTTGCCAATCAAGGAGACTAATAAGATGGATAAGTTAACACGAATATATCTTAAAGAAGTCGTCTCAAGGCATGGAGTTCCTGTATCAATTATATCAGATAGGGACAGCTGGTTCACATCAAGATTTTGGCAATCTAAGTACACTAATACACTTACTTAACATTAATTATGCAAGACTAAAACCATTCATTAAAACAATGCATCCAAAAGTATTTATGAATTTACAAAAAAAAAAAAAAGGAAATACAATAATACATTTCTAAATACATTTATACAAAAAAAAACTTCAAAAATACCTCATTAGGCTGGCCCATAGGAGGGTACACAAGGACTTGAAATATTTTTGTTTTACTCAACATATCAAAATCAAATCGTCTTTCTTTCAATTCACCCAAGATTTTACACTAGTTTCATCATTTCGCCATCTTTTCAAAATCCAATTTTCCCTATGAATAGAGAACATTTCCATTCATTTTAATCACACCAAAAACCCTCTTTTCTCTCATCAAAAACCGGCCAAAGTCCCTCCCAAAGCCAAAACCTTCAATTATTGGTGTTCTTGAAATATTCCAAGTGTTCTTGGTGAAACTTTTGAAGATCCAACCTTCTACTCATTTTCATTCTTCTAAAACATGAAACTAAGTAATACTAACCTATTATATCTTATATTTATGTTTAAACGCATCATGAAAGTGTAAATATTACGAAAACAAGTTATATAAATGTGCTTTATAACTATTATACAAGTAGTCTTTAATAAACCAAAAGAATCACAAGTTATTTCAAATTTATAAAATACAGAATATCGGAAGAAAAGTTGCATCAACTTTGAAAAATCATAACTAATTCATAACTTAACAAAATAAGTTGATTCTTGTCTCAAAAGTTAGATCTAAGAAGTTTTCATAATTTCTTATGGAGTTTAGAACCCCCAGATATTATCAGGGAACCCGAAAGTTTGACAGCTCAAAAATGGCCAACATAGGGTTTTTAACGAGCTTTTTCCCCAACCTAAACACCTCGAAAAATGGCCGTTCTTGACTTTAAAATATCTTTGTATATAGTAGTTTAATGTCCAAGAAAACCAAAGCCTAAATCCTTTTGGAGCTTGGTCAAAAACAGCCTCAAAGTAGGCCGAAAAACCTTCGAAAAGCTGGAAAATTATATATATATAAACTTGACGTTTTAAGTGGGTTTATTTATAAACTTGTAATGTTGGGTGATTTAAGACATAAGAAACGCTTATATTATATATATATATAATATATATATGTACTATATTATTCATATTATATATATATATATATATATGTTAATATATATTATTATATACTGTATAATATATATATATTATATGAAAATTATATATGTGTATATATAATATATATATATATATATTTATTATTATATTATATATAATAATTATATAGTGTAATATAATATATATATATCTATATTTATTTATGTATATATATATACATACATATTATCATATATGATACTCATTAAGTCCCTATTATCACTTAGGACTCGATTACACACATCCGGTGCATCAACCATCAAAGAACGTAAACTTGCATTTTCACAAATATTTTTCCATCACTCGCTCGGTGAGTCTTTATAGCACCTATTTTCACACTGTTATGTTTTGGGGTGAAATACATGCTACGTTTTCATATGGACAAGGAAACTAATTCATTTCTATTATGTATTACACATGTGGTTCCATCATCCCTCAAATCATGAACCATTAGTTACATTTATTTGTAAGCACGAATATAGTATGGATAGATCTATCGGCAGTCATGTCCCCCATTCGGGTTAGTCTTAACCGGCTATTGGTGGAATGCAAATATATTTAACAATACGGTATTACGTATGGGAATAGTGCACAGGGCAAACTCATAATTAAGTTTCGGTTGCATGATGGTTTATATGTAATACATAACATGGAATTTATGATTTTATAAATTCAAACTCAACTATTGATGTCCATACAAGTCATATTTACGTGTAAACCTATGTGGTCACCAACAATTTTGTTGACGTATTTTAGCGTGTATTTTCAGGAAATTAAGGCAAGTGCATCGCATCGGAAGTATTTTCAAGCTTCCTTACTTATGGGGTCGCATTCATTTTCAAACCATCGGAGATTTATTTGCATTATTTTGTTTAATTTAATTATGTATTTAAATCTTTGTATTTTGCGAACTACTTACACTATATGTTGGTGATGTAAAACATTTCTATATTCTAAAGTTATATCGATGTATTTTTGAAAATGTCCATATAGTTGTGGTTCGTTATGATTATGGTTACGCTTCCGCAACGTCACGCTTCGTTGCCAACCGGGGTAACGGGGTGTGAAAAATGTTGTGTGTGTTGCATGTGTACGTTGTATGTAAATGTTGACTCCGAGACATACAAAGTCTCTTAGTATTGTAGTACATAGTTGCCCTGCCAATTAAAATGTACTATGTGTTAGTGTTAAGTGTTGTATTTATAAAAGAACTCTAAGACTCAGCTAGCTAACAGCCAAGTCTCAGACTAAATCAAAAATCAAATTAACAGTCATAGCAGAGAAATATCTAAGTCCACAAGTCTTTGAGTAGTGAAGAGTGTGAAGAGTAGTAGTACTTAGAATCCGAGACTCACCATTGGTGAAAGTGTCGGACTGTGCAGGGACATCAACAAACAAATAGCACCAGTAGTACATACATACATATATTGAATTGATTAACTGTTGATAGAGCATGAGGACTCCGAGATTTGATAAATCTCAGAGAGTACAGCTGTGTTTGCAACAGAAAGTAAGCAACAAAAATATAAGTCTCAGACATCATCACAGGTTGTGAACAAACATCACCATCAATAATTAATCTATGTGATTAAGTCTTTGATTTGTTTTGTGTGGTTTGTGAGTTGTATAAAACTCTGAGACTCACTCAAAGTGTAAGTCTCGGACTGCACATGGGGGGAAACAAGTTGTGACATTACAAAATACATATGATTATAATCAACAATAACAAGTGTACTTTGTGTTTGTTCATGAGCAACAAAGACTTTGCAATTTGCAAGTCCTCAGACTTGACTTCAAGAAGCAAATCAGCAACATTACATAACAATATATAAGTGAAGTGTTTCAAGTGCGTATGTGTGAGTATTAGATTATGGAGTATATGTGTTTGTGTGTCTAACACAACTAAGCAATAGTAGCTGCCCTTATGCATTATAAAAACACATAAGCATCAAATTAAAGTGTGTAGTTATGTGTGAGTAACATATTAAACATCACCCTTGTTTTAATTAAAGCATATGCATATAATCAATATTTACAAGTGTAAATAATTAAAGCATATGCATATAATTAATATTTACAAGTGTAAATAGTTGATTATATTGTTCCAAATCAGGTTCATAAAAGATCTTATATGTGGCTTAAAGTTATAAACACTTCGCAAAATTTTAATTAAATAACAAAGCCAAGCATGATTGTGATCTATATGTTCATATTTTATACATCAAAATGTCATGAACATGAATATGCTAATTGTATAAACAATGGTATTTATAAACATGGATTATGTCAATTATATGTAGTTTACACATGATCATGAAAATCATAAAAGCTTGTAAAGCCATTAAAATCATGTCAAAAACAAGCCATAAATTCAATAATGATTCAACAAAGCCTAAAATGACATGATAAGACAATAAATGTAAAGTCTTAAAACTTATGCTAATGGCAATACCAAATACTGGACAAGTTCAGATAAATCTGAACTATGTTTAAAGTCAGAAAGCCAATGCCTAAAGTTAAATCCTAAGATAACTCTGGTGGTGGAGTAATTTGCTTGCCAAATTCAAAGCTCAATAGTAAAGCCCTAAAACAGTATATGTGAGTTTATAAATTTCAGTTTTACATGTTTGCTTATGGGTGAGAAATATCGTTGTTCTATGCTTTATTGACATTCATATATGCTTAGCTGGATTGTGACCTGTGCACACCATGGTTCAGTGTTGCCTTGCGGATCATGATAGTTATTTCATATATCATCCCGCACACATGCATTTACAATTGAATTCAATTATTATTATAAACTGATGTTGCTATCATGAACTTGCTTATTTATGCTTATCATCATTGCTTGCATTATTGCATATATGTCATCAGCTCAACTTAATTAGTATTACTGGTCTATTGTCCTAGACCTTGTGTATGTATCATGTTCATACTAAAATGGTGGTTGCCATGTCTCCTCACGTAGCGTACTGGTAGCTAGCCCAGTATTGATTGGATAGCTTCCACTAAACGTGTAAGAGTGGCCTAGATATTATCAAGCTCTCATATATTGTGTCTCACTTTGCCTGGTTGTTGGTGGCAGTCAAGTTGTATCACACTATACCCAAATTCTGCCTTCTATCACAACATGTTTACTGTTAAATCTATGAACTCACAAAGCGAATGTTTAAAGTTGTTGTTGAATCACTTTGTAGGAAAAGACAAAGGTAATGCACTAATTAGACCTAGCTGTTAGGTCTGCAAGTCAAGTTGAAGTATCATAAACCACTATACAGATGACCTTTTGGAACAACTTTGAAGATATTAGTTGTGGTGGTTGGGTAGAATTGAGTATTATATGGAAGCTATGTAATAAGACTAGCCTTGTACCCTTTTTATAAGTTAGTTTTGAACTCTGTATCTTTAAATCAATGCACTAAAAAATATAACTTACTTATTCCTAATGTTTATAATGTAATATATTCCGCAACTTAATTACTCTGTCTTAGTTATGATTGATATTGTGTAAGCTAATTTGGGACCTATCAGCTAAGACTTATCTGTAAGGAGCGGTCTTCAAAGGATGGTATCAGAGCCTATAGTTTGAGAGAATCAAGTATTATGCGGGTAATATTGATCTCAAACTGAAGCAAAACAAGTGCCAAATATTCATTTTGGCGTTGAACCTCCGTATCGAAATCGAAGTAATCACACAAGTCCGTCATGGAATGTACCACCTTTGTGTTGTGTATTGTCTGCCAGAGTTCAAAATCATGCTCTACTTCCCCTTCACATCTCACCATGGTCCTAAACCACTCATTTATTTCCTCCTCGTGTACAAAGGGAGTTTCCAACCGTAGAGCTCCCAACCATCCTAGTCGGTCGAAGCTCTAAATAATCCCAAAATCCTTGAAATCTGATCCTTTAGAGTTCGTTCGATGTAGAAATGTAATGATGGTTCCCTAACCAGTAAAGTGAGTGGTGGTAGGGAACTCAATGTTGACGGGGATCGACATATGAACACGCATGTGTGGAGTCCTTGAATCACGTCAGCTCATATTGGCGTTAATTTGGCTTGCCATCTAGTATCAAATAAGACACAGAATTAGACAACGTAACTATAATTACACGATCTTGCTAACATGAAGGATGTATATAACCATCGTAAATGACCGATTTATATGCCAAAGTCTCGTCTACATGCATTAGCAAATAGTGTGCATGTCTTCAAGATCAACTTAGGCACACGACATGGAAACAAACGACTCCAGAATTGATAATAGCGACTTGGAATCAGGATAACCTTTCATTTAAACCATTGTCTTGGCAGCGTTCACCCTTTATAAGAACATCAATGACTATATGAACGAAAGTCCTAAATTTGTGCCAAATCGTGCTTGTTCCTAGTTACATGTATATGCCAAGGTTAGCATCATTCTTTGATTTTGGCTCATTAAATGCATACACGTTCTGGAAATTATCATCTTCTAATATGAATACTATCATAATCATGAATTTCCAGCAACAATCTTGCTACTTTCTTATGATCCAAACATCATATCTCCACATATATTATGATTGCGCAAATAGGTATATTAAAAACTTAAAGCATGGAGCAAACTGTAGCATGAACACTCATAAGAATGTGAACATCATAATTCTAGGAACAATAGGGCTATCATTTAACAACTTAGGAACTTCATAATCTTAAACTAGAAGTAAAATGGGGGAAGAACACTTACTTTTCTTAGAAAATAAGGTTAGAAAACAACTTGCAGGTGTGTTGAAGAGAGATTGGAGAAGAGAATTCTCATTTAAAGAACCCTAATGCAATTGGCAACTAAGAGATTTTTTTTCGAATGAAGCAGAATTTTCAGAGTGCTAATGGGTGAAATTAGGAGTAGCTACCTTAAAAGTTCGTCAATTGAGTACGTCGGCGCGGGCGCACCCCTGCGCTTGCAAGTGCACCTAGACATGGGGAACCCTGCGCCGGCCTCGTTGCTGCCATCCCTCAGCTGTGTTTTGCATGTCTACTTCATCCCCTAGTTTGCTCCCCAACTTATATACTTGTTATGAGCATTTAGGCGACTAAAAGGTGTTCAAACTTAAGGTAAATGCACCAGAATCTATGAAACCTGTTTAATAAACTCCCGAACGCTAAGGCCCCTCCACAACTTAATTTATTATGGTATATGAGATGAGTCGGAGATATAACGCGAGCACGTGATCTAGGCTTTGGTCCGAGACATAAGTAACGTAAAGAAAATAAACACTATTTAGAAATAACTAAAAATAAAACCACACTTTCGTAGGGAAAATGATTGCACTTAGCATGTGCAACAAGCTTTTAGACCCCTCGGTAGCCCGAGTGGACGAGTTATAGTCTCATGAGGGTTTACATCACACACACAAAGTTCTCTGGATTGCCTTCTAGGTAGCGTTAAGTTTAATATCCTAAGCCAGACATGCAACTCTTTATTTTATTAGTTTACGTCTTCTAAGTTTATGCTTTTAGATGATAGGATGTCACCTGTGGCCCATTGAACGTACAACTTAAGTCTATCTATTGACCCTAAATGGATCACCACCCTTTGTATATTGTATCTCTACAGCACCGTGGGGATAAACATTGGTCATAACATACGGACCATACCATTTACTCTTCATTTTCTCTAGAAATAGACGAAGACGTGCATTAAAAAGCCAAACCTTGTCGCCTTTGTGATAACTTTGATTTCCAGTATATTTTGCACTCAAATACAATAAACCAAATGATTTTCTATTATGACTATGAAGATTACAAAGAGATAATTTGGGCACTCAATCTCTAGGGACTTTCACACTCTGAAACACACACATGTGATGGTTGCTTCTTTAAAACCCTATGAGAAAAATACTATTTATACCTATTCTTAAATTGGGGGCTTGTCCAAACACTCTTCTCAAAGTCTAGAAAGTTAAGATTCCCACAAAGTATACTATTCCTATTTACAAATTGAAGCTAGACTTTTATTATATTTTAACACTATTTTAGGGCTAAAATTGATATCTGATTTGACAAAGATATGGGATTCTAAACGAACATAACTATGTGAATGCTTATTTCTTAATATCTGTGTGGTACTGACTTGTTTTTTATAATACTTATTAGTCTTTTGAGAAGAACACTTCTTGGAAGAATAAGTAGTATTAGCATAAATACCAGATCTAGAAGATTCACCAACGTAAACCTTAACCAAAAGTTTTTCTTTCATTTTATCTTTTCCTTTGTTTATCTTTAGAAGATATTTGAGTTTAAGATCGGAGTGTTGTTTAGTCTCTAGATTATGTAAAGATTTTGAAGTAGAAGAATTTTTTTTCACAGAATAAGTGTCATTCTTAGGATCAACTTGAATTTCTTCTTCATCTTTAGAAAGAAAGAAAGAATCATGAGATCCAACATACTCAATTTTTACTTCATGTAGGCAAAACAGAATGCTCAACTTTCTTAATCAAAGAAATTTCAGGATTTACATTATCCTTCAAACCATTTGAGACAAAACTTTTAATTGTTATTAAGAAATTTGATTCTCTAAATCACTGTTAATGATCAAGAGTTTGTCAATGTTCTCATGTAACAACTCAATATCCTTTTTGAAAATTGAAGTTAAAGTTCGTTCAGTCTCAATAGATTTAAGTGATAATTTTAATTCTTCTAAAAGATAAATAATTTTCTTTTGAAGAGTTGTAAATTCCTCAAATTTTTTGAATAAATAATTTTGTTTATTTTGAATTGTTTGAGAAAGTTAAACCTTAAGCTCACTTACTTTCTTAGATAAACAAGAATTATTTGACAAAAGATGTTTAACTTTTTCAGCATTCAAATAATTCTCACATTCAAAATTCTCTAATTTCTTTGTCAATTCAAAATGTTGACATTTAAGCTCTTCTTTTACAGAAATCAAAACTTTTCATTCTGGTCAAACTCATCAATCTTCAATTTCAAGAGATTAACTTCAGATATAGCTTGAGTTTATTCAAAAATTGTTTGTACCAGAACACAATCAGACTCAGTAAGTTTAGCGGTTAATTTAGTTTTAGCTTTAGTTAACTCTGAAATTAGATTACTACTATATGAAAGCCTTTCGAATTGTTGAATTTTTTCTAATAGTACAACATTCTTTTAAGTCAAATATATAACAATATTGTTCGCACGAGATTTTTCTTCATTGAATCAACACAGCAAAATTAGTCTTGAACATCTTCTCAGCATCTTCAGCTCTTGCAATTACGGGTTGATATTCCATAAAACTCATGTGTGGAGCCATAATATTTGTAAGTGAATAAAATTGATACGCCAGAAGATTGTCATGAGGTTATTACTTGGTGAAAATTGACACAGAAATGACATTTGGATTTTGAGTTCTGCAGATGTTCTTCAGAGTTATGTTTATCACTTCTTTCTAGAGTCGATTTAGGCCTCAAAAATGGCCAAACCGGCTTTGCTTGTTTTAGAAATTGTAGATCTCGGTTCAAACTTCAATTTGATGTGTGATAGGCCTTGTAAGAATGTTGCAGTCAAACGTTATGGGCTCTGGAAGCAACAAAGGTCACAAGTAAAAAAATCCAACACACTCGAGTTCGTGTCTTTCAAACTCAAGTTCAAGTTAATAGGACTCGAGTTTGTATGCTTCAGAATCGAGTTCGAGTTAATAGGACTCAAGTTAGTGTGCTTGAGACTCGAGTTCGTTTGCTTCAGACACTAGTTCGAGTTAATAGGACTCGAGTTCGTGTGCTTCAGGCTCGAGTTTGTGTGCTTAAGACATGAGTTCGAGTTAATAGGACTCAAGTTTGTGTGCTTCAAACTCGAGTTCGAGTCAAATTAACTCGAAGTTCGTGGCCTTGACACTCGAGATCGACTTCACTAGACTCGCGTTCGACTTCACTTAGACTCGAGATGAATAACCTTCTATAGACTCAAAGATTCAAGTGGACTTAAGATAACTTTCAATAGACTTGAAGTGGACTCGAAATTAATTCTTCAAACTCGAAAAGACTCGAGAAAGTTGTCCTTTACCTGTAAACAAACATTACAAACAAGTTATTATCATAACGCACCAACAAATCAGATCAAACGAGCAGTTTTCACATGAAATGATGACAAACACATTCAAAAACAAGAATATGAAATTCAAGAATTGGTGTTTTACTGTGTGTATATAATATGTCTCTGATACCAATTGTAAACCACAAAATTGATACAAACTGTGAGACCCAAGATTTCTTAAAGGTCTCAAGTCAAGGCCCAGTAGCAACGCAATATCAATAAGGAAACTAAGATAAAATTAACAGTTGCGGAATAAAAGTTAATTTACAAACAGAGACAAAATTGAAGTATAAGGCACAAACTTCTAGACTAAAACATCAAAGCACAAAATATAGACTAGCCCTGAACCCCAAAGCTCAATCATCAGCTAAGTACCAAGGTTCCAAAACCGTCTCCACGACCATTTTCGTCATCTTCTACTTCATCGTCATCACCTTCCTCTATTAGTTCACTGTGCAATTCGGTCAAGAAGGATTTGATAAAGCAATAACCTTTGATTCTGTTTAATTATATGTATAGACTTATGTTTGACTTTTTATTGGTGAATTTCTGAATTTAAAATTACTTTACTCTTTTTGGCGGAAACTTTTCATCTTATATGCAGTTAAGTGAAATAAATATTCTATATTAGACATCTCACTAGTCTCGCATTGACATAATGAGGATCCATCACTTACGTTTATTTTGGCATTTGACGGGCTTTTCATTGGCCATTCATGGCTAATCCCTTGACTTAACGAAGATCTCAATCTATTTCTTTGTCACTCTCGCTTTGTGCCTCTGACTTCTTTGATTCCTATTCAAGTACAAGAAACTCAAATTTCTCCTCGGAGTTCCTATTTGATTCAATGTTTCGCTATTATGTAATTGTTGTTGATCATTTTTAAGAATTCTGACTTATCATTCATACCTAGAATCTATAGACAAATTCGAAATTAAATAGGTAAATTCGAATGCCATAATTAAAATCAACTCCTATTCGAGTTTGATGACTAAATTCGAAACAATTTCGATTTTAACAACAAAATTCGAATTTATTCTTGTATTTCGAATTTGTTCATCTTCTACAGCTTTTAATCTTACATTTTCAAGTCTAAAATCATATATATTCTAAATATTAAGCCTAGATTCAATTATATTAAACATATTCTAGTTAAATCTTAAGTTAAACTAGCTTTAATTTCATGAAAATGCTAAATTCAAATTTATGTCTTCAAAACCAAAAAATATAAAAACTTAAACGTAAATTCTTACCTTCAACTCATACGAAATCACACATAGAGTAGTAGATTGTTGTAGTATTCTTCGAGATCTTTCCGGTAATGTATAAATCTTGATAATCGGACGGTCGGTTTAGAAGAAATCTTCGAGAGAGAGTTGAGAGAGAGTAGAGAGAGAAATCTTAGAGAGAGAAAGTAGAGAGAGAGTAAAAATCTGATTTTAGGATCCTAAATTCCGTTTATATACTTCAACTAGTTATGTTTGCTACTTAACCCACTATTACTTTCGTATCTTATATATCTTTTATTTAATTATTTTAATAATTTATTAATTCATAATTTATATATTTATATATTTTAATTAAATATTTTAAAACTTAATTAAATTATAACTCAAATAATGTAATAAAATTATATTATTGGTTCGATAATCAGATAATTAGGATTAGCTAAAAGTTGGGTTGTTACACAAACTATAGAAATCTAATCAATACAAACACAATCAGATCTAGAACTTATGAATTCATAGAGAGAAATTATGCAAATCAAAAGTCGAAGCTCTATTCTCATTTCCTTCAATACTAGTTTAATATTACAAGGCATTTGACTATTTATAATAAACATACAAATTACAAGGAAATTACAACATTAACCCACAACTTTACAAAATTCATATTCTACCCCAACATAAAGCCTCACTAGCTGTACATGTGGTCGTCGTATGGCCAAACTGGCCGCATATAAAACAAACAAAATTGCTCAACTACATATGGTCTGGTGTGTTGGTTGCGACATCTATGGAAATCTCTCTCCCTAGATAAACTGTCAACCCTGCTCCCCGATGCTCGGGATATCTGTCACACACTGCTTACTCTGTTTGGGGGAATAAGAAAGCTGGCTATGGATGAAGGACACAAATCAAGATACGTCGTTCACCCCAGGTCTGATAAAATGTATCATGACCTCAAGGAGCTATACCGGTGGCCTAACATGATTGATGACATTACCGCATATGTCAGCAAATTCCTAACATGCTCCAAAGTTAAGACAAAACATCAGAAACCATTTGAGTAATAGTCGACCACCTAACAAAATCCGCGCATTCCTACCAATCAAGAAGAACAACTGGATGAATAAGCTAGTCCAAACGTACCTCAAGGAAGACGTCTTCGGACATGGAGTGCCTATTATAATCACTTCGGATACGGATAGCAGATCTACATCTAGGTTTTTGGCAATTATTACAGCAAACTTTGGATACAAACTTGGACATGAGTATCACCCTCAGACCAATGGTCAGAATAATAGAACGATCCAAACCCTAGAACATACATTAAGAGCCTGTGTAATGGATACTCATATGCCTTAGTGGAATTATCGTACTACAAATAGCTATTAAAGCTGCTCCGTTTGAGGCCCTCTACGGGAGAAAGTGTCGATCGCCGATTTGTTGCAAAGAAGTAGAAAAAAGCCAAATCACTGGCCCTAAGATCATTCACGAAACTACCGAAAAGATATTACAGATGCGGAACTGACTAAAAGTTGCCCGCAATTGTCAGAAAGTTATGCAGATGTAGGGAGAAAATCCCTTGAGTTCTAATTAGGAGAACGAGTACCAATGAAAGTCTCGCCATGGAAGGGTGTGATAAAATTAGGAAAATAAGGAAAAACTAAACTCTCGATACATTGGCAATGCAAAGTCTTAAAGGGAATTGGACTCGTAACTTATCGTTTAGAGTTACCACCAGAGCTTAGCAGCATGCACAATACCTTCCATGTATCGACTATGAAGAAATGTTTGTTAGAGGAGACACTTGTTACCCCCTTGGAAGAGATCCAGCTAACTGATAAATTTCGCTTCATCAAAGAGCCGGTTGAAATCATGGACCGTAAGGTCAAAGGATTGAATCACAGTTTATACCCATCCTCAAGGTCATATGGAATTTTAGACATGGACCAAAATCCACTAGGGCATGCAAAGGCCAGTTTAACAAAAGATACCCTCACCTAATCCTAAGTAACAAGACCTCTGAGGACACAAGAAAACATTTCAGGACGAAATTCCCTTAACAGGGGGAGACTGTAACATCCGACATTAAACCAGTTAGCAACTACGACCTAATCAGTATTTAATAGCCAATTATAACCTAATCAGTGGTCATTAGAAATTAATCAAAGTGATTAACATGGCTGATGAAGAAATTCAACTCAATTAGAATAAAATTCATCGGTGCGATGAATCGGGAAATCAATTAATCCGATCGATTTACGATATGAAGGATTAATTCAACTAAGTACATAATTAAATTATGATTAGTGACAGTAATCATACACTAATAAAATTACTTAACATTAATTAAGCAAGACTAAAACAATTCATTAGAACAATGCATCCAAAAGTATTTATGAATTTACATAAAAAGGGAAATACAAGAATACATTCTAAATACTTTTATACAAAAAATAAAAACCAAAATACATCATTTTTATACCATTAAAATCAGCCAACACAAAAGGGGAACACACTTTTGTGTCCCCTTTGGCTTTTATTAAAAATATTGAAAAGAAGTCCTCACTTTTTCTACTTTTCCAACATGTTGGTAAAGTGTTAAACACCACCTTTTCTTTCATCATTTGCAAGACCAATTCTCTTCTATAAATAGAGGACTCGTTTCTCATTTCATTCACACCTTGAAAGATCAAAATCCTCTCATCTTTTCTCTCAAAAAAATAGGCCAAGAGCAACCAAGAACACCAAAGTTTGCATCTTTTTGTTTCTTCAAGTTCTTCAAGTGTTTCTTTGGTGCAACAATTCAAGAACTCAACTCCTACTCATTTGCATTCTTTTAATACATCAAAGTAAGTAAAAACTATCTTATTACTTCTTTTATTTAAGTTGTTACAAGTCTTGCATAATATATATAATCACCAACAACAACAAGTTTCATTAAAACTCAAGTTTATAAATCACTAGTTTTGTTTTTAAGTTGTTTTCTTCAAACGTGTTTATAAATATATAAACACATCATATAAGTGTAAATATTATGAAAACAAGTGATATATATGTGTTTTATAACTATTATACAAGTAGTCTTTGATTAAACAACAAGAATCACTTGTTATTTCAAGTTTATAAACTACGGATTTTCGGCATAAATTTACACCGACTTTGAAAAATCATAATTAATTCATAAATTAACGAAATGAGTTGATTCTTGTCTCAAAGGTTAGATATATTTTTTCACTATAAATCTGGAAGTTTTCATAATTTATTTTGGAGTTTAAGACCCCCAAAAATTATTTGGGAAACCGAAAGTTTGACAGCTCAAAAATGACCAACATAGGGTTTTCAACAACCTTTTTCCCGAACCTAAACATCTCGAAAAATGGCCGTTCTTGACTTTAAAAATTCTTTGTATATAGTAGTTTAATGTCCAAGAAAACCAAAGCCTAAATCGTTTTGGAGCTTGGTCAAAAACAGCCTCAAAGTAGGCCGAAAAACCTTCGAAAAAGCTGGAAAATTATATATATATATATATATATATATATATATATATATATATATATATATATATATATATATATATATATATATATATATATGACGTTTTAAGTGGATTTTATTTATAAACTTGTAATGTTGGGTGATTTAAGACATAAAAATCTATATATATAAATATATATATATATATATATATACATATTATCGTATATTAGAGATATTAAGTCCTTATTATCATTTAGGACTCGGTTAAACACCGGTTTCATCACCCATCAAACAACGCAAACTTGCATTTTTGCGCGAATTTTTTCATCACAAGCTCGGTGAGTCTTCATAGCCCCTATTTTCACTATCTATTGGGGTGGAAATACATGCACTGTTTTCATATGGACATCAAAACTGTTTATTTCTTATATGTATTACATGTGTGGATCCATCAGCTCTTAAATCATGAACCGTTAATTGCATTTATTTGCAGGCGCGAATATATTGTGGATAGATCTATCGGGAGTCATGTCCCCCAATCGGGTTAGCTCGGCTCGGCTAACAGTGGGTGCATATATATTCAACACACGGTATTACGTATAGGAATACTGCACAGGGCAAACTTATTTAATTAAGCTTCGGTTGCATGATGGTTTATGTAATACATACACGGAATTTATGCTTTATAAATTCAACTCATCTGATAATGACCATACAACTCATCTTTTCGCGTAAACCTATGAGCTCACAAACAATTTATTGACGTATTTTAGCATGTATTTTCAGGTGATTAAGGCATGCGCGTTTATCGGAAGCATTCCAAGGCTTCCGTTCATTTTGGAGTCACATCATTTTCAAAGTCGGAGATTTATTTGCATCTTTCCAGATAAACTAAATTGTGTATTTAAATCTTGGTATTTTAAGAACTACGTGCGTTGTATTTTGGTTATGTAAAACAATATTTATATTTGAAGTTAAATCAATGAATTTTTGAAAAACGTCCATATAGTGGTCGTTCGTTATGATTATGGTTACGCTTCCGCGACGTCACACTTCGTTGCCAACCGGGGTAACGGGGTGTGACAGAGAACAACAGATCGGACTGACGAACGTACATCGCATGTTGGTTTTCTGCCCTGGAACCATTTCCCTCATCTTTATCCATGCTAGCCTGCGCAAGTTAAAACAAACGCACAGAATCAAAACATACATCATCTAGCATCATACAATAACCTAGGATTGTTAAATCCACTAGTATCCGTTCCCATAATTATTCCCAAGGATCCGAACACGTTTTAAGCTCAAGCATCCACTAGTGATACTTAATACTTCAAATCACAAGCTCTAATACCATGATGTAACACCATTGATACCCAGCTAAATGCCATGTCATTTACAATACACAAGTGACAATAACACATATAATACTCATTAAATAATGTTAGATGTTTTACAAACACTGTTAATTAAACACTTTTAGAATAATACAAACAACTCTGCTTAACTGATAACCGGAGCTGTACGTAATCCCCGATACAGATATGTAAGGTTTCCTCAAAAGTGGTAATGTCAACATATAGTCATTATGAAACACCAACTCTCTGCAGCTATCCCAAGAACCCACTTCTGCTCTAGAGCGGGAGGCCCAATATTATGACCCCCTGATTTACACATTAAGACTCGAATAAGTAAGCTTTCACAACTCATGAGTACATAAGGGTTAAGACTCAGCAACTATCACATAAGCACATCACACATGTTAATCAAGCAACCTTACACCCCTAACATATCTTATGCATCCTTACCCTCATCATTGAGGGGCTTGTGATCTAATGTCACACTGAGATACACATCTCAACGGTGGAGAGCCCTCCCCTTGCCTGTGGAGGCTAATTGGACTAATAAATCTCAAAAGAGACTTGAAAATAATCACAACCATATATATATGGTAACCTTACAAAAGGCTAATTTTGGTTACTCAGCCCACACGATAACTCGTCGCGATCAACTCTACAATGGATCTCCTTTTCCCAACTCTCTCTACATACACATGTATAACACGATAATAAAGGAAGGTAAAATCATACTTTAGGGGCAACCCACAGTGGCCACAATATATTCACAGAAAGTATATGCACATATAATGACTCAGATAAAAGCAGGCCCTTTAAAAGAACTTGTGTACTCACCCTGATCATAGTAACGTACTATCTCTGACCAATCCCGACACTCACAATCCCATCCTGGTTCCACGTTCACTAGTCCGTGTACACATAACGGATCTTCACAGGTTTATCTCAGTTCAACAGATAATCCCCGAATACTTGATAATCAATGATATAACTGATTGTTAGGTATAAATAATAAAGGTGAAAATAATGCAATTAGGGTATAGATTAGAAAGCTAGTATTCTTCAAAGCCTATTTCAAAGTGTAAAAGAGAGAATTCTTTTAATTGAAAGCAAGATATATTCCAATTGTCTATGATTTACCTAGATTAAGATCTATCAAGTGGTATCAAAGCCTATAGCAGTGAATCAACAAGAAATATTGCAAGAAAAGTTCAATAAATTCAAACCAAAAAGTCAAAGTTGGAGTTGTAACTTCTGGATTTTTTTTAAAAATTCATACGAATTCGGATTGAGTTAATTTTTGAATATGTTATGAAGATGATCAATATGAAGCTACTGTAAAAAATTCAAGTGCCGATTCGTCATATTCAGGGAGTAATCAAAATTTGAAATTCTGTCAATTTTTACGTCATTAAATTTGTGATTTTTTGAATTTTTTATTGGCTTGGAATTGGATCATGAGCTTTTGGTCGAGTATTCTATATGATTTAACAAGCAAACCTCGAAATTTCATGAGCTATTTAAATATATATATATATATATATATATATATATATATATATATATATATATATATATATATATATATATATATATATATATATATATATATATATATAGATTGAGGTTCTATGGGGCACCATATGCATCGGGAATCAAATGGGAACAAAAAATGCATTGCTTATTTACAAAGGGTGCATTAATGGCATTTTGGGAATGCTTAATAATATATTGTTAAATTATATGATTTAATTTAATATTTATCATTTATTTAGGAAACTAAATAAAATGATCAACCACCTTCCCATAAAATCCATCCCCCTTTCTCTCTCTTTCCCTTTTTCTTTCATGGCTAGCCTCTCTCCATCTCTCTTTCTCTCAACCAGTTTTCACAAGACAACCACTACTACTACTACGATTCTGTATCATGCTTATGGCTAGTCAAATAATTCTACGATTCTTTATTAATGTTAGTGGTTATTGCTTCCAAGAAATAGTTGGAGCATATGGTATTGGTTGTTTCAAACATGATGCACAACAGCAATGCATCACGACAATGATAAACACATTGAAGACGCTGATGAACACGTTTAAATTTCAGAGATGCATCACGAAATTAACACGTTTTAAATGTCGAAATGCATCACAATTTTAGTGACGCATAATGATGGAACAAAGACGAGGATGAATATGGCCGAAATGCATCACGAATTTGGTGGGGCATAATGATGGAACAAAGACGAGGATGAATATGGTCGAAATGCATCATGTTTGAAATTGAATTGGATGAAGATACATCGTGTTTGAAGACGAATCCAATAAATTGGATGAAGATGCATCATGTTTGTCTAGATTCGGATAGAACATTTTCTGAATTCAAGCATCTTCCGTTTTCGCCCTTCCGCGCGCGAGAAGTTATGCACCAGTGCACCCATTTTCAAGTTAATTACCCTTTTGCCACTACAATCTAAAGCATTAAAATTCAAGATCTAACGGTGCATTGTAACACCCACAATTCTCACACAAATGCCACGTCAATACAATACACAGGTGGCAATATCGCAATCATCTCATAATGCACATGTCACAGGGTTAGCGGAAAACACTGTTAATTAAAACTTTTAACACAGAGTCATACATCGTCTCATGACCGACACTGATACATAATCACAACAGAGTATTGATAACAACTCTAAAGTCTAGCGCCAAAATACAGTCAGCATACACGGCTCTAAACTGCCCCGATCCCTACTTCGGCTGTTGCGACTGTGGCTGCGGCCCCACGGTATGACTGCCTGACACACACAGAGGACTCGAAAACATAAGCTGGACAGCTCGTGAGTACGCGAGGGTTAGACTCTGCAGGTAAACACATATAACATACACAGCACATATATCTCAACGCACATATGCAACTCTATGCATAACACATATCTCTGCTCGAAAGGGGACCACGTTCCCCGGCTAACAGGCCGCACACAGCAGCGGTTAGCCACTCAATAGGCACAGGAGCGACCTGGCAATATCACTGCCGTATATATACAGCCTCATATCTCGTGACTGGTTAGGGACAGTCAGCCTGCGCGATCACATATCGCGGATACCTGCAATTCAAACACATATAGCACGTATAGGGTAGAGAAACTCATACCTGCGCCGTACCTCTGTCTCATATACACATATCACATCACATAACTGACTCGTAAAAGACTACGCGCGATTTGTAAAAGACTCGAGTACTCACCGATTACCCAAAACTCGACTTGAAACCCGGAACTCTAATGCGGCTCGGCACGTGATCGGCTAGAACCTGTAGACACCACGGACTCCACATATTAACGCAAGCTCAATAGCCACACAACTCAAATCAAACATAACTATCGCAATCAATTTAACCCGAAACATATTCCCGAATGGATAACCGATCCCCGAAACTCTTTTATGGGATTCCTATCGAGACCCAAAATCCCAACCAATTCAATTCAACAATATCCCGAAGGAAATCAACACACTAATCACCCCAAATGAATCAAACCGAATTTCCCCAGCAGGCTGCGGCTCGCGCCGCTAAGCCCCCTGTACTCGCGCCGCGCCCAATTCCTTCTGCGCGTCGCGCCGCGGCCCCCTGCGCGTCGCGCCGCGACCAAGCACCTGCTCCCAGCTCTGCTCTTCGATGACTATGGCCGAACCAGGGGATATCAATCCTCCCCACACGATTTTAACAGCAAAGAAGCACCAAACTTATACATACACAACCCATATACTTACAGCAAACAATTCCCTCATACAACACAACATGAATTACAAATTAAAACCCCTAAATTGAAGCTCCTTACCTTGGGCACCTCAAGATCACAAGAAGAAGGTGAAGAACACAGATTCAGCAACCAATTCCAGGATTGAAGTTTGTTCTCTGCTGGAGCTCCTCTCAATTTACACACACACACACCTTGGCTTTTTCTTGAAAATGAAGGCAAAGGAAAGGGATAAGGAATGGATAAGGAAGCTCATATATATCTGCCTTTATCTTTATTCCGGTTCCGAACCCATTAACCCGGACCCGATATCACTTTTTCACAATTTAAATCACTAGGACCCAATTAAATCCACGATCTCAAGGAGATAATTAATCCACTAATTGTTAGCTCGGAGACACGTATCACTCAATTTTGACACGTTAAATCCACGAAACGGAATTTAATTGGAACACGCAATAATAATAAAATAAATGAGCCAATAAATTAAATCCACGTACCAGGCTCAAATCCGGGATGTTACAAATCCTCTCCTCTTAAAAAGATTCCGTCCCGGAATCTAGTTCGGACTCTGGAACAGCTGCGGATAACGGCTCCTCATCTCGGTCTCGGGCTCCCAGGTGGCACTAGTACCCTTATGATGCCTCCACTGAACGAGTACTAGCGCGATCTCTTTATTCCGCAATCTCTTCACCTTTCGATCAGTAATTGCCTCAGGTTGCTCAACATACCTCAGATGAGAATCCACGGTGATCTCGGATAACGGCACAAACTGATCATCCTTGGCTAAACACTTCCTCAGATGACTCACATGGAACGTATCGTGGACTCCGGCCAGCTCGGGAGGCAATCTCAGTCTATAAGCCTGATCTCGGACTCTGGCGATGATCTCAAACGGACCGATGTATCGCGGACTCAGCTTACCTCGATGTCTGAATCTAATAACTCCTTTCCACGGCGATACTTTCAGCATGACACGGTCTCCAACACTGAACTCGAGCTCATTCAGACGACGATCGGCATAACTCTTTTGCCGGCTCTGTGCTACCCTCATATGCTCGCGGATAACCGCCACTTTATCGCTCGTCTCCTGTAACAACTCGGGCCCACTGATAGGTCGCTCGCCGACCTCGCCCCAACACACAGGGGTTAGGCACTTACGCCCATACAGTGCCTCGAACGGAGCCATCTTGATGGAGGAATGGTAGCTGTTGTTGTACGCAAACTCGACTAACGGCAAGTGAACGTCCCAACTACCACTAAAATCGATCGCACAAGCTCGGAGCATATCCTCGAGAGTCTGATTCGTCCGCTCTGTCTGCCCGTCTGTCTGAGGTCTGTATGCTGTACTCAACTGAACTCTCGTCCCCAACTCGCGCTGAAAGCTCTGCCAGAACCTCGAAGTAAACCGCGCATCTCTATCGGACGTAATCGACATCGGAACACCGTGCCTCGATACTATCTCACTGATGTATAACCGAGCTAACTGATCCATAGTGATGGTACCCCGAACCGCTAGAAAGTGAGCACTCTTCGTCAAGCGATCCACTATCACCCAGATCATATCGTTACCTCGAACGGTGCGCGGAAGCCTGACGATGAAATCCATCGTGATATGATACCACTTCCACTCAGGGATCTCTAAAGGCTGCAAATGCCCGTGAGGCTTCTGATGCTCGGCCTTCACACGTAGACAAGTCATACACTCTTCGGCGTATCGGCCCACATCTCTCTTCATCCCTGGCCACCAATAGAACTCCCGCAAATCTCTATACATTTTGGTGCTCCCGGGGTGGATAGACAATCTCGAACGGTGCGACTCATCTAAAATCAGCTGCCGCAGATTACCGACTCTTGGAACCCAAACACGATCACGAAACGCCCACAAACCCCTGCTATCTCTGCTCAATACCTCAAGCTGCCCTGCAAGACGCTCTCTTTTCACATTCTCGGCCCGCAGACCCTCTAATTGAGCATGCCTCAGACTCTCCACAAGAGTCGAGGTGACCTCGAGCCTCGCTGCTCGGGAAACCACTGTCTGACCGCACGCCTTACGGCTCAACGCATCGGCCACCACATTGGCCCTACCAGGATGGTACTGAATCTCGCAGTCATAATCTTTCAATAACTCAAGGCTGCGCCGCTGTCTCATATTTAGCTCTTTCTGACTGAACAGATACTGAAGACTCTTATGATCGGTATACACTACAAATCGCGAACCGTACAGATAATGACGCCATATCTTCAACGCGAACACTATCGCGTCCAACTCAAGGTCGTGCACGGTATGATTTTCCTCGTAGGTCTTCAGCTGTCGCGATGCATACGCAATTACCTTGCCTCGCTGCATCAGAACACATCCCAACCCGGTACCTGACGCATCACAGTAGACCACGAAATCCTCTGTACCCTCGGGCAATGCTAACACTGGTGCCTGACATAACTGGGATTTCAATTCTCTGAAAGCCGACTCCTGCTCATCATACCACACGAAAGGAACGGACTGCCGTGTCAATCTCGTCAACGGCCTGGCAATCCTCGAGAAGTCCTGAATGAAGCGGCGGTAATACCCGGCTAGGCCCAAAAAGCTACGGATCTCAGGCACAGTCTTCGGCGGCTCCCAACTCATCACGGCCTCTATCTTCGCCGGATCCACTGAAATACCCTCGGCGCTCACAACATGCCCCAAAAACTGGACCTCGCGCAACCAGAACTCACACTTGGAGAACTTCGCATACAGTCTCTCCGCTCGCAGCACGGTCAAAACCTCTCGCAAGTGCTGCTCGTGGTCCTCGGCACTCCTCGAATAGATCAGGATGTCGTCGATGAACACTATCACGAACCGATCCAACATAGATCTACACACCCTGTTCATCAAATCCATGAATGCCGCGGGTGCGTTAGTCAGTCCGAAAGGCATGACTAGGAACTCGTAATGGCCGTATCTCGTCCGAAACGCAGTCTTCGGCACATCCTCATCTCTAACTCTCAGCTGATGATAACCCGATCTCAGATCTATCTTCGAAAAGAAGCTCGAACCCTGTAGCTGATCAAATAGATCGTCGATACGTGGAAGCGGATAACGGTTCTTCACCGTCACTTTATTCAACTCTCGATAGTCGATACACATCCGCATGGAACCGTCTTTCTTCTTCACAAATAGCACGGGAGCTCCCCACGGGGACGAACTCGGACGGATAAATCCACGATCAAGCAACTCCTGAAGCTGCGACATCATCTCTCTCATCTCAGGAGGTGCCAGCCTATAAGGCGTCTTCGCAATAGGCACCGCTCCAGGGATAAGGTCGATACGGAACTCGACCTGACGATCTGGCGGTAACCCAGGCAACTCCTCTGGGAATACCTCAGGGAACTCTCGAACTACAGGTATATCCGCTAGGGTCTTCTTCTCTAATCTGGCGTCGACAACATAAGCCAGAAAGGTCTCACATCCCTTCGCGACATATCTCTGAGCTCGGGCCATAGAAACAATACCAATCTCACCTCGGCGCCTCTCGCCATACACTGTCACTGTCTCACTGTCTGAAATGGGTATCCGGATCATCTTCTTCGCGCACAGAATATCGGCCCGCCTGGCTGTCATCCAATCCATACCCACTATCACATCGAAGCTGCTGATCTCTATCGGCAGTAGATCGATCGAGAACCGGTGAGCATCTATCTCAAGGACACAATCTCTGTATACCCGACTCACTAAAGCAGTACTACCGTCTACTCTCTCAACGACTAACGGCACAGATAAAACAGTAGGAGGCACAGAAAAATATACACAGAACACAACAGACACATACGAGCGATCTGCTCCAGAATCAAACAAAATACGAGCACTAAGCCCGTTCAGAATGTACGTACCAGATACCACATCGGTAGACTCGCGGGCCTCCTTTGCCGTAGCCTGAAATACTCTACCCCTGCCTCTGGGTGCTGACTCACGGCGGCTCGAAGACAACGGCTCAGCTCTAGTCCCGCTAGTACTCGCTCCCTGTACTGCAGGTGGTGCGTCCGGACAGTCCCTCACAATATGACCTGGCCTCCCACAGCGGAAGCACAGGGAATCCCTCGATGTACAAGTAAAAGATGTATGGCCATACTGACCACAGCGGTAGCAACGGGGCTGCTCTGATGTACAAGGACCAGAATGGCGACGGCGACACCTCGGACAGTCTCTCTCCCCGGCTGAACTATCTGCCCGACTCTCGGATGGCTGGGACCCCTGTCCCACGCTGCTCTGACTCTGACTGGGAGCGCTATATCGGGAAGTCTGCCCCTGACTCTGACTGGCTATCCCCGACCCTTGATACTGCCCAGACCTCCTGGACCTCCGGTCTCTGCCTCTGTCTCTGTCTCGACGAAATCCCGAACCCTGCCCCTGAACCTGCTGCTGCTCAGGCTGTCTCTCTCTCTGGAACTCCTGGGGCTCTCGGTAGTAGCTACGGGACTGCTCAAACGTCTCTGTCCTTTGTCTCTGGGTCGGAGGCTGACCCCTCTGTCTCTCGATCTCTCTCTCTCTGACACGAGCCAACTCCAAGGCTCTCGCAAACGTCGGGGTGTCGTGAAGCCCAACGAACTCCCGAATATCAGATCTCGACCCATCGATAAAGGCATCAGCCTTACGAACCTCTGTATCCACGTGCTGAGGCGCAAACTGAGCATACTCGTTAAATCTATCCACATACTGCTGAACTGACATGCTGCCCTGCTGAAGGTGCAAGAAACGACGCTCCATCTCCCGGCGCTCATCCCGGGGAATGTACTGAAGCTCGAAGATGGCACGGAACTGATCCCATGTCATAGCATAAGCTGCTGCAGTAGTCATAGATGACTCAATGGACTTCCACCACTGTGAAGCCCCTCCCTTTAGCTGATAAGCTGCATAGCCGACCATATCACGAGAGTCGACATGGGCAACTCGAAATGCTGCCTCAATCTCTCTCTCCCAAGCCATAGCCGCACCCGGCTCGCCACCGCCTCGGAACTGAGGTGGGGCTCCCGCCATAAAGTCCTTAAAGGACCCACCTCGAGGAGCAGAAGAAGAAGATGCTCCAACCACTGTCTCAGCACTAGTCACTGGCGGCGGATCAGCTCTCTGTCTCTGCTGCTCTCTCTCTCTGTCCCTCTCTCTGTAGAACTCAGTCAACACTGATAACATCTCTGACCGGCGGACATACTCATCTCCCGCTGGTCTCTCTGGCCCTGAACCCTCGCCATGATCTGCCATAACTACCTGCACATATCACAAAGGTAAGATAACAGATCGATTGCCCAGCGTTATACAATAAGCTAGGTCAGTTAATTCCGCTAAACTCAGTCTCAGGGAAGAATCCCACGGATCTGAACACGGTAAGAGCACAAGCATCCACTGATACTCAGTACTGAAACCACAAGCTCTGATACCAAGCTGTAACACCCACAATTCTCACACAAATGCCACGTCAATACAATACACAGGTGGCAATATCGCAATCATCTCATAATGCACATGTCACAGGGTTAGCGGAAAACACTGTTAATTAAAACTTTTAACACAGAGTCATACATCGTCTCATGACCGACACTGATACATAATCACAACAGAGTATTGATAACAACTCTAAAGTCTAGCGCCAAAATACAGTCAGCATACACGGCTCTAAACTGCCCCGATCCCTACTTCGGCTGTTGCGACTGTGGCTGCGGCCCCACGGTATGACTGCCTGACACACACAGAGGACTCGAAAACATAAGCTGGACAGCTCGTGAGTACGCGAGGGTTAGACTCTGCAGGTAAACACATATAACATACACAGCACATATATCTCAACGCACATATGCAACTCTATGCATAACACATATCTCTGCTCGAAAGGGGACCACGTTCCCCGGCTAACAGGCCGCACACAGCAGCGGTTAGCCACTCAATAGGCACAGGAGCGACCTGGCAATATCACTGCCGTATATATACAGCCTCATATCTCGTGACTGGTTAGGGACAGTCAGCCTGCGCGATCACATATCGCGGATACCTGCAATTCAAACACATATAGCACGTATAGGGTAGAGAAACTCATACCTGCGCCGTACCTCTGTCTCATATACACATATCACATCACATAACTGACTCGTAAAAGACTACGCGCGATTTGTAAAAGACTCGAGTACTCACCGATTACCCAAAACTCGACTTGAAACACGGAACTCTAATGCGGCTCGGCACGTGATCGGCTAGAACCTGTAGACACCACGGACTCCACATATTAACGCAAGCTCAATAGCCACACAACTCAAATCAAACATAACTATCGCAATCAATTTAACCCGAAACATATTCCCGAATGGATAACCGATCCCCGAAACTCTTTTATGGGATTCCTATCGAGACCCAAAATCCCAACCAATTCAATTCAACAATATCCCGAAGGAAATCAACACACTAATCACCCCAAATGAATCAAACCGAATTTCCCCAGCAGGCTGCGGCTCGCGCCGCTAAGCCCCCTGTACTCGCGCCGCGCCCAATTCCTTCTGCGCGTCGCGCCGCGGCCCCCTGCGCGTCGCGCCGCGACCAAGCACCTGCTCCCAGCTCTGCTCTTCGATGACTATGGCCGAACCAGGGGATATCAATCCTCCCCACACGATTTTAACAGCAAAGAAGCACCAAACTTATACATACACAACCCATATACTTACAGCAAACAATTCCCTCATACAACACAACATGAATTACAAATTAAAACCCCTAAATTGAAGCTCCTTACCTTGGGCACCTCAAGATCACAAGAAGAAGGTGAAGAACACAGATTCAGCAACCAATTCCAGGATTGAAGTTTGTTCTCTGCTGGAGCTCCTCTCAATTTACACACACACACACCTTGGCTTTTTCTTGAAAATGAAGGCAAAGGAAAGGGATAAGGAATGGATAAGGAAGCTCATATATATCTGCCTTTATCTTTATTCCGGTTCCGAACCCATTAACCCGGACCCGATATCACTTTTTCACAATTTAAATCACTAGGACCCAATTAAATCCACGATCTCAAGGAGATAATTAATCCACTAATTGTTAGCTCGGAGACACGTATCACTCAATTTTGACACGTTAAATCCACGAAACGGAATTTAATTGGAACACGCAATAATAATAAAATAAATGAGCCAATAAATTAAATCCACGTACCAGGCTCAAATCCGGGATGTTACAGCATACAGGTTCCCAAAGTGCACAATGCATACAGGTTCCCCATAGAACCTGACCCTGTATGTATGTATGTATGTATGTATGTATGTATGTATGTATATATGTATATATATATATATATATATATATATATATATATATATATATATATATATATATATATATATATATATATATAGTCGACGGAGCAATGAGAAAACTGCTCACGTGACATAATATTATTGGTAGAACTTCAGAAATTTAAGGCCATGTGGCGCAATATAAGTGGCTGTAATTAAGAATATTAAGGTGAGTTGACACAATATTACTGGTTAAAGGTTGCCTGCTGAGTTGGCGCAATATTAGTTCTGCATGTTTTTAAGAATATTTTTGCACTTTTTCTGCTACGTAACAAACAGTTCAGAAAAGATAAGGATAATATTCAACCATTGCAGCAATATATTCCATTGCCAATTGCTTTTATAAATATTATTCATGCGTAACTAGCTGAAAAATTGAAGAAAAAATTGCAGAGCTAAACTGAAAACTCCAAGAAAAAATTAGAAAAAAATGCAGAAAATGTGGAAGCTGAAATTAACAGCTGCAAGGAAGTTAATAATTTTGATTTTTATTAGTCGTAAAAAACAGGTAAGAAGAAGATAATTTATCATGAAACAACTATTGCATAACAAAATATCCAAAAAAATAAGGGGATAGACTGAAACAAACTTCATGTTGTTTTCTATATATGAAGTTGCTAGATTTATATACACACTCGCCTCATATTTGAGATATAAACCAGATGTATCTAGAATTCCAAGCATAAAGATGTTGGTCAAAAAGAATTTAGAACACAAACTTACCGGCTTTAAATATATTCTGATGATAGTTATCTTACTTAGAGGGTGTTTGGTTTTGCGTTATAGATGAGATTATTACCTTATTACGTTACAATAATGCAAATAATTGGTTTAAAGTGTTTGGATTGCATACCTTAATAAGTAATTATTTGCGTTTAGAGTTATTCCTACCAAACTTTTTCGTAAGTTAATAAATGTAGTTTATTTGCTTCATAAGTGATTATCTTGACATTTCACAAGTTAAAACGCAAATCCAAACACTTTAAAAACTGATTATTTGATAATTACGATAGCAAACAGTAGAAGCTAAACGAAAATCCGGTTATTAGTTTCCAAAAACTGATTATTTTGACATTTCACAAGTTAAAACTGATTATTTGATAATTACGATAGCAAACACTTTAAAAACTGATTATTTTGACAATTCACAAGTTAAAACGCAAATCCGGCAGCACTTTTTATTACAACTATTATCCGATTTTTAGTTTCCAAAACGATACAACACTTTTTCAAACGCAAATCCATACACCCGCTTATGCTACCATGTACAGGATTATCAACATCTCCTGCAGAGAAAAAAATTATGTTGATTCATTGAGGTATAATCTTTCTAACTAAATTTAGCCTGCGTTTATTCTCTTTATATAGATGCATCCGGAATTCCAAGCATAAAGATGTTGGTCAAAAAGAATTTTGAACGCAAACTTACCGATTAGAAATATTTTTTGATGATAGAGATCTTACTGATGCTACAATGTACAGGATTATCAACATCTTCTGCAGAGAAAAAAAAAAGTTATGTTGAATCATTGAGGTATAATATTTCTACCTAAATTTAAACTGCGATTATTCTCCTTATACAGAAATTGAGAAAGACAAACCCAAAATGCTAGAATGACAATGTAAAATTAAACTTTTAAATACTTGATCCATTGGTGTTGGTATTCATTTCATAATGTAAAATTATAAGTATAAGAATCTACAACACATATAAGAAAACTTTTGTTTAATAGGATTTTGTAAGTAAATAGCTCTTATTTGTAAGTATTACTTCTGTGGAACCTTAAAAAAAATATGAAACCATGAAAAACATCTGAAATGACAAATTTGATCGTTCTTTTTTTTATCTTTCATTCTATCCCATGAATCCACATCTCCTCTTTTTTTATTTTATTAAATTTTAACTAAAATGCTAGGTCTTATACAATATACCGATAAGGAGTTGCAAGTCGGAACCTTTTACCTCATTTCGAGAAATATTCAATTATGCTTCTACTGCTTCTCATTCAGACTTTCAACATCAAGTTCTGGCCATTTGTCATCATTTCATTCTTTCAAACCATTTGCAAAACTGTCAGAGATCCAGGTAATACATTTATAAACTAAACATAAGTCTGCAAATTAAACTTCTATAGTCATCACGTTCTGGTGGAAAATTTTTTCTTTTAATATGTTTAATAGAACTTTCTTTAATTGTGAAACTCTTAATTGCAGAAAAAACATCACACTAACCACCACCAACATTGCAAACCATGCAATTTCTGAGGTAAAAGACACAATTTTATGTTTATTACTTCGTAATTTATCAGCTTTCATATTTCTTAGCCAGATTTATAATTTTGCAGCAAATCAGTGAAGCAGTCAAGAAAATTACTAATTCAATTTGGGTTTTACTAATATGTAAGTTTTATACTATAGAGACAATAAAGAAAATACAGATGGTACAACTGTAAATAGTGGTCACTATACTGATACTAAAAATTATGATAATTATTTCAACTATAATAATTATGTTGTCAAGAAGTTTTTGAAACTTATACTACAATGTAATTGCAGGTGAGATCGTGTGTTTTTAGGAGGTTCAAAAACATCACGTGTTTGTTATTGTAGCAACCTTTATAAGCTCAAGACCTCCGCTAATCTCTAATGTAAGTAACGTCCAAAACATTAACATCTTTTAAGGAATTTAATTTATTTCCCTTATAACTAACACTATGTTTACATATATTCAAGATAGCATTGCATGGTGATGTATTTAATTTAAAAAAATGTACGTGTTAGCACAAAGTGAATGAGTAAGTATATGATCCTAAAATCATGTTGACGGTGATCACATCAACAATATATCTTTCTATATAATGGATGATTATATGTAAATCAATAACTATATGCACAATTCTTGACAACTTTTGTAAAAACAGAACCATTAACAAAAAAATCTCCCATTAACCATTGAGCATTTTAAAGGAATTCTTCTTTGCAACAATAGAAAGGAGAACAACTTAAAGGAAAAGGAATCATTATAAAAAAATCTTCTATATGTTTGGTGAACTCTTTGCTTTCTCCATGTTAACAACACATCCAACATTTGGAATGACACCAATCTAGAATTCTCATCGTCATATCTTACTAATCTATAATGACTCGACAATTACACAATTCATTTGCAGCGATCATGTCTGTCAAAATTAAACAAATGATTTGTGCAGTTGTCAACTCATAAAATAAAGAAAAAAGTGAATTTTACTGATAAATAAAATCAAACAATTTCATACTTGCCAAATATGAACTCCACATGAACTTATGATAGCAAGCTTTGGACAATCAATAGTATTGATATAACTGATCTATTTAGTTAATTCTTTTAGATATCTTAACATTGTCTCGATTAATTTGTTTGACCTTAAAAGTGCTATTAGAACAGCTAGCCGACTACAAAGAAAATAAAAAAATACAAGTTAACCATAGTCAAATTCAACTCGATTCAACTAAAAAAGTAGTTGGATTCAAGTTAACCACTCAGTTGCCAACTACATAAAGTATAAACATTATGAAGTCCACTTTCAATTAAAAAGGAGTATGGACAACTTTATAAATGACCAAATATTAATAAAAAAAACTAGCATGATTTCAAATCTGAATTGTAATAGACAAAGGATAACTTAGGAACATTAGCGGGGTGTTTGATAGCCACTTATCAGGCTCTTATCAGAGGTAACCTCTTATTCGGTAAGATGAAATACTGATAAGTGCGTTTGATATGCAGAAGACATAAGAGTCAAAATTCTCTTATCATGTCTTATCAGGATAAGACTTTGATATGCTTCTTATCACCACTTATCAAACCAAAAAAATACACGTCTCTCCCACCCCACCCCACCCCACCCCACCCTTACCTTTACCCCATACCTTACCTCACCCACCTTACCCCTACTCTATCCTATCCTAAACCCCCTACCCCCTACCCCTACCCTACCCCACCCCCACCCCACCCTGAACATACCCTACCCTCAACATACCCTAACCTCAACCACCTAATCTCAGCCTACCCTAGCTACCCTTAACTTATTTATACCACCTCATTCTCATTTCCACCCTTAACCCTACACACCCCACTCCTATACTTACCCTATCCCACTCTACCCCACCCCTACAATAACCCATCAAACCTACCCACCCCACCTCACCCCTCCTTATCCCACCCCACCCTACCCCTATCTCTTCCCACCCCTACCCCTCAAACCCACCACCTCACCCCTACCCTACCCCTCAAATCTACCCATACCCACCCACCTTACCCCTCAACCTACCCCACCCCTACCCTACCTCTTACCATATTTATTATAACGAGAAATATTCCAACATTTTTTTAATAAAATTTATTATTTTTCAATAACATATCTATATAGCTTATAAACTTAAGTTATTTGGAAGTTAATAAACGTAACCTTATAAACTTGATTATAACTTATAAACTTTAATTGTTATTTGATTCTTGGAAGCATATTGGTTATATGTTTATTGAATGCATTTATGTTACTTGATTATAACTTATAAACTTGAATTGGTTTCCTCTTAAATCTTGTTAATGTTATTTGAATGATATTAAATGTTTACATAGATCACTTTGATTCAATGATATTATTCTTACTTGATATTTGACTTTAATCAATGATATCTATTTGGTTTTGGGAATTAATATGTAAAATTATTAAAAATAATAGAATCAGATAATTTATAAAACAAGCAGACTTATTGAATTCTCTTATCAGATCTTAGTATCTTATGAGGACCACCTCTCATCAATCAGAAGTGGAATCAGACATCAGACAATTAACCTCTGATGCAATCAAACAACACCAGAATTATGATAATCCTAATAATGTATTGCTAAAATTAATGGATCCATGCAGGTTTTATGAATTGTATAGGATTAATTTTTGAAACAGAACCTGAATGAGCTTAGTGGTATGGATCAAATACATTATTGTATGAATAAGTAAAAGTTCATTTGGTCTTAATTAATAAACAAATTAATAAGCTATTCTAGAAACTGATTTTCAAAACTCCACTTTCAATTAAAAAGCAGTTTGGACAACATTATAAATGACCAAATATTAGAGTATAATTAACATGATTTGAAATCTAAATTTTAATAAACAAAGGATAACTTAGGTATATTAGAATTATGATAATCTATTAATCTTAATTTATTGCTAAAGTTAATTGATCCATGCAGGTTTTATGAATTGTATTAGATTCATTTTTGAAACAGAACCTGAATGAGCTTAGTGATATGAATCAAATACATTCTTGAATGAATAAGTAAAAGTTCATTTGGTCTTAAATAATCAACAAATTAATAAGCTATTCTAGAAACTGATTTTCAAAACACAAAATTTAGTATTTATAAGAAAAAGTTAGGAAGCTTCTTTTTAAATATTGTGGCTATTTTCTTTTTTGTTCAACTATATTCCATGGAGCCATAACATATTCATGCTATTTACATTCATCACTTCTGAATAATGTCAAACATGTTAAAAAACCCTAGGCATCCAATGTTGTTACAAAAAATAATGTCAGCATTTTTTAACAACCCACATATGATTTGCCAACTTTTTAAGGTTAAAAAATTATAAAATTTCTAATACCATGGAAGAATTATCCTTTCTCACAAGTTATTGGAAAACACATGTAATAAAGGTTGGCCACAGTATTCCCAAAGTAGCCAAATGAACATTTCATAGAAATGCTTGCCCCCCTAGACCTCTAGAATAAAAAAAACAAAAAACTAAACACGGATGTTGTACATGCAAACATAGAATAAATCAAAAAAACTTAAAGGAAACCAAATTCTATAATGATCGATATTCACAACACAAATTTGGAAAACCCAGATAGATTAGTTTAAAAAATAAAGCGAAGACTAACCCGAGATGATGTAAGCAAAAATCAGAATGGTTGTGCAACATCAAATTGTACCTTTTAATGAGATTTCAATTCAATAAAAATGAAAACCCCTTAAATGACACTAAATGTGTTGTAGAGTGTTTCATTTAAAGAAAAATCAGGGAAACAAATAATGTAATACTAGGAGCAGCAACAATCATGAAGGCAATTTTGGTTGTAGAGGCAACGGTGATGAACGACATACAAAACTTGACCCAACTTACCTACAAAATGTAGACGAACCATTTAGTCCTTACAAAAAATACATATGAAAATCAAAGAATAAATAGTGGATACAAACTTTTGAGTAATTGATTTAATAAACTTGAAAAATCAATTATAATATCTATGTAATCATATTGACTATGGTTCAGATTGTATATTAGGTCAAATAACAAGCTATTATAGAACAATCAGGTTTGGTTGCTGTAGCTGAGGGGGAGAGATTTTGAGCATCGAGAGATGAGTAAGTGAAGTGTGTGTCGAGGGAGGGAGGCGCAGCAGTGAGGAGAGTGGTGGTCAGGCGACGGCTAGGGTTTGGCCGTCGACAAACTATAGAGAGAAAGAGAGAGCGAGCGAGTGAGAGTGAGCATAAGGGCGATGAGTAGATAAAGCTGGTGGTGGCTGGAGTCGCCGACGGAGAGAAAAAGCTGCAGTGGTGATCGTCGGTCGGTGAAAAGAGAAAGCGCGACGAGAGAGACAGAGTGTGTGGGTGGTGTGTGTGTGCATCTGTTTGTGACGCCAAGAAACAGGGGAGAGGGGTAAGGGGGATACGGGATCCGACACGGGGAGTGTGACCCGATCTAGTACCCTAAAATATTTTTAATAACATACGCTTAATCTTAAATTTTTTAGATATACATGTGATTTTCCTAAAATCAAATAGGATAATAAATTGAAAGTTAAGATAAATAATAATTGCATAAAAAATACAAATTTATATTAACAAAACATAATAGTTAGAAAATTAACACATAATGAAGATACAAACATAAAAAATCTATTAAACACATCATATAATAGAAAATTGAGTTATAATGTTATTATTCAAAATTTGTATCTTTATTTCACAATGTTTATCAAAATTAAATACATCAATAAATTTATTTAATTAAAAAAATAAATTTATGTGATTGTACATCACCCGAGAAACGCACGGGTATTCAACTAGTTCGTTCTGTATTGAGAGCTGTAGGTCCCAAAAGGTTTTCTAGTATGTTGTTGTCTGTAGAGGGGGGTGAATACAACTTTTTAAAAAACTCAACACACTTTTCTCAATGTTTGTATGTATACATCAACAAATGTTAATTACAAACAAGTTTGAACTACGGAATGGTTCAAACTGAGATGACAGAACAACAGATAGACTACTAATCTAAGACACACTCAGACTAGATACAATGAATTCACTCACTAAGATAGCCTCAATGATTTTACAAGACAGACAGACAGCTTCAACAACAACAGCTTGGACACACTTATCTGTTTTATTCTAATCAGACTTTGCATTCATGAAAACACAATTCTTTGCACGTTTAGGATATCTCTCTCTTGGTTATCTCCCATCCTTAGAAGCTTCCTTTTATACTCTCTCAGAGAATACTGGTGAACCTTCCTCAATGGATACATTGATAGTGGAGTGCCTTTCCAAAAAGACAAAAATGCTTTTCTGCACATTCTGACAAAACAACATTTGTCCCTACGTAGCAGAATCTTTGTCTTTTCTTTTTTTGTCTCTGTTGCAGTTTGCTTTACCTTAAAGAGGAATGTCAACTTTAATCTTTTCCTCTTCTTGTAGAGCCATTTTGATATAAGAACTGGTCTGTCACCCGTTTCAAATATCCACTTTATCTTCATGTATCAGAACAGCTTGGGCAGTGTAAGTAGCTTCTGATTTTCCACTTTGTCTTCGACTTGCAAATGGATCTTTTCATCCAATACAATACATGATGACATGGAAACAAATTCTCTAAGGTGTATAACCTGTTCACATAGAACCGGTTTTGTTCACAAAGAACAAAACACTTAGTTTTTGTCCAAGCTGCTCAACAAACATGTGCAACGTAGACAGTTTATGTCCAGCCTGTCCAACAGAATAGGACAGTTCGGGCAATCTGCCTAAGTTACAACTAATGTAACAGGGTGAGCAGCTTTGATTAATATTGCAAATCACTTATCAGGTTTCAATAAGGCATTAACAAGCCTTAAATTATACATTTCAAGAGAATCAAATAAGTTTTATTTATAATCTCCCCTTATGATATAGAACAGGTTTGATAAAGGCCTTGTTGTGCCTAACAATTTCCCCCTATTTGCAATAATCAGTCTAACCTGATTACATCAAATATCACTATATATTTTTACAATACATTTGCTGAAATGAAAGAAAAACATTGAAGTAATGTAAAATTTCAGTTTATATACACTGACATTGATTTAAACAACACATGTTTATACAGAAGTACAACTGATGTACTGAGGTAAATTACAACTAACGTAATAAAATAGATTACAACTGATGTAATAAAGTACAACATATGTACAGAAAGAAAATTTCAACAACTTTGGACTGTTGATGTTGGGAACAGGTAATGGCAAGCCTGTCCAACTTATGGACAGTTTCCGTTCTTCATCTACTCAGTAGTAGATGGACCTTCAAGCTGTTGTTTCTGCTCAAACAGGTTTTGGTAATGCTTCATAGTCTCATCAATTTCTTCAACTTCGTGCCTAAGGAAAATGAAGCGAGGATGTTGAAGTTTTCCTCTTTCATAGAAGCCTTTGAGTTGTTCCCAGATGATTGCTCTCCATCTTGGATGTTGTTGAAAAGCATTGGACAGTCTGAAGGCTATGACCTGCTAGAGACCAGCCTTATGAAGATCAGATGCCCTTTGGAAACACATTTTCTTTGATAAGGGGTCCACAAAGAACACCCTTAATTCAGGCTCTTCTATGAGTTTGCCTTCCTCAGGATCAACTCCTTTGGCCGGACTATGATTTAACCCTTTAACCTCAAGATCATGCATCCCCTGTTCAATCATAATGACAAGCTCTTCAAGCTCTGTATCCTTTCTCTTCCTCCTGGGCTAAATCTTGGGTTGCACCAGTGAGGTACCCTTGATTTGTTCTTCAGGGATCAAGCCTAGGTCTTTAACCTTTTCCATCAGTGTTTTCACATATGCACTGACAGCTTTAGCAGTATCAGATTTTGACCTGCTCAGGGCAACATCCAATTCTACCCATTCCCTATACCCCATGCAAGCAATGTCAGTAGACTCGTAGGTTTTTAAATCATGGCCATCACCACCGTGCCTTGTAATTTGAAGTCTCCACTGCTTGTCTTTTCTTGATATGGGGACAGCTTTGACAATTGTTTCCTTGGCAAGTTTTCTGTTTGCAACATCAAAGAATTTCTTTTTTGCCATATTATCAAAGTGGACTTGGGCTTTAGCTGATGAAGATACATGCTTTGATTTGGTTACCAAGAGCTGTGCACTCTGTTCCTTCTCACCTTCTCTCTCAGTTACGGACTCTTTTGCAGCCTCTAACTATTTGCTTTAAACATCCAAGGATGAAATTTTGATTTTTTTTACCTCCTTGTAGGCAAAGGATTTAACAGCTTTGGCGGAGGCTACTTCCTTCTTCAGTCTTTCAAGAATCTCAAGCTGCTATTGTTTGAACGTATAGTACGTCTCTAGTGAAACCCCCATATCTTTGGGCTGGGATTTATCAAATTTTAGCTTAACAGCTTTGAGATAGTAAGTGTCCGCTGAGGCTTTCCCTCTCCCCTCTGCTTCCTTAACCAGAGTAGCTTCAGTTTCCTCCTCTTCTTCTTCTTCCTCATATTGTTCCAAAATCAGGTGTCTCCTTTTGCTAGCCCTGTCCTCAGGAATGAATTCCTCCCCCTTACATGGTTCAGGGCTTGGAAATCCACCCTGAGTAGGCTCAGCAGTGTTAGAGACTTTGGAAGAGCCTGCCATAGTGCCAGTTTGTGAAAGACCTGCTGCTTACCCCACTGAGGCTGATTTTTCTTTAGAGGGAGATGAAGGTTTCTTCCCTTTAGACTTTGTCTTTAAGGCATATTTCTTCTCCCCCTTTAAAGGAGATGGCACAGAGCCTTTAACATCTGGTATGCCTGAAGGAACAGATCCACCAGGCTGGGTAGTAGCAGATTTGGGAGCAGACCTTGAACCAACCAAGTTATGTACTAAGAAAGCCAAATTGTCCTTGACCTCTGCTAGCTGGGTAACACAGGTTTGAATGGAAGAGGAATTAAAGTTTGCAACCGAGGACAGCTGGGAAATAGCAGCCCTATCAGAGTCTGTGAACATCAAACTTTGAAGTTGTGAAAGAGTGAGTTCAAGGGAATCTTGCATACCATCAAAGTTTGAGGACACAGAATTTGATAGAGATACCACTAAGGTATTTAGGGAACCTAGTGTGGATGGCATGGTGGTAGAACAGGTTTCAGCAAGACCTGACAGTTGTTGAGAAACAGCTGACAGGCTGGACACAGAGTCCTGTTGAAGAACAAGAACTGAGAATAGGGAGGATGAGAGTTGCTGCAGCTGTAAAGTGAGTGCAAGCAGCTGAGAAGAATGATCAGATTAGGGAGCAGGGGCTGGAAAGAAGGTCCTAAACGAATCAAGATGTAAGGTCGCCTACCTACGGATCCTATCTTGACGCGATGCCGTCCAACGAGTGCGGAATCCTCGTTAGCGGTTTGACAGAAAGACCACTCACACGGAACACGGAGACACACACGATGATAGACGAACAATAGAACGTCCCGACACGTGATTCTCTCAAAGAACAAACACAAAATCGCCTTGCATGTTCGAGATCGCCTCTGCCTTGATCTCTGTTGGTACACCCTGTGTGACGATAGCAGTCTAAGTGATCGAACATTTTGGTTTAAGTAATATTCAACATTGTGGTTTTAGCAAGTGTTTGATATATATGTTTATGTATGTTTGATATTTATTATTGTTTGTATGTTTGAACTTAATGTAACGTATTACAAGAAGTTCAAACATGAAGATCAAAGATAAAATCAATCATAAGGTAAAAACATAAGTTTCAATACTTAGTTAATTATGTGAGAAGGTGAATTCGAAATCTCTAAGGACTAGGATTCGAATCTGGTTAGATTCGAATGAGTCAATTAAGTAGATTCGAATGTGCTTAATTAGGCAGATTCGAGAGTGTCAGTGAGGACAAACTCGAATGGGCCTTGGGCCTGATTCGAGTTTTGCCCATGGCAGACTCGAATTAGCCTCTATAATTAGGGATAGACTCGAAATATTATGAGACTTTTTGTAGAATTCGAGAGTGATTAAGCATTAAGCGATTTCGAGTTTATCATCAGTGTTAGTGCCGTTTCCGAGAGAATATTCTAGTAGGTGCGTTCGTGTGTCGTTCGTGCAGCTCGTTGATAGTCTCCGTGTTTCATAGTGAGAGTTGTTACCGTCTACCCATTAAAGAGGATTCTGCACTCTTTGACGGTTCCGCGTCTAGATAGATCTGTGTTTGATAGACCTTACAAGTGGTATCAGAGACTACGGGGTGTTCTTCGTGTTCTTCGTGTTCATCTAGATACATTCTAGGTTTCTTGACGCTATTGGACGGTTTTTCTCTCAAAATCGTGTTTTTCGTGTGTTTCGAGCTTAGCAAATTGTCATCCGGGAAATACTTCGTGTTTTTCACGTTTTTGATCGAAATCAATATTTTTCGTTGTAAAAATATTGATTTAATCTGCAAAACGTAAAGAAATCGAATTGTTAGCCATTTTTCGAGTTTGCGGCGCTCGAATCTACTAGGAGTAATTAGGGTTTTACTTAGTCTCGAGTCTAACCAAATCCGCTCCTTTCGAGTTTGATACAGAGTCTTTTCGAATCTAATTCGAGTTTGTGCTAAAGTCGATAAGGGTCTCGAGTCTGCTGACATTCGAGTTTGCTTCGAGTTTAGTCTAGGGTCGAATAGTGCTTCGAAACTGCTGAGTATTCGAGTTTGCTTGACCTTCGAGTTTAGGGACTTTCGAATCTGTCATCCTTTTCGAATTTAATTGGATTATCAAACTTAATCGAATTAATCCCAAACAGATTTAAAATTAATTATAGATAGATTCGAAAGAATTAACTCAAATTAGTTTCGAATTAAAATTAATTAAGTTCAATTCAATTACTTTTGAAAAGATGTCAAATCTTCAAAAGTTTCTAGAAATGGATCATGAGGTCAGGAAGGCAAACACTCCGCCTAAGCTGAGGAAACTCGAGGATTACTATTGGTGGAAAGATCGGTTTGCCGATTTTGTGCGTTTCAATGACATGCGCATGTGGGTGTGTATTGACGAAGGATACATTCCACCCATCTCAGAAGTCGAAGGCCGTCAGAGAGTCTTATCATATCAGATGATGAAGGAAGATGATAAGAAACTTTATGAAGCTGAGAACAGAGCTTTCTCGATAATTCGAATGGCGTCGCCTCAGGATATACTACACACATTCCGGACTCAGAAGACATCTAAGGAACTTTGGGAGTCACTGGAAAAGAGATGTGAGGGTAATCCGAGGGTACGAAGGAAGCGCATGGAATTATTGAAACAACAGTTTGCGATTTTCAAGTCGTTGAAGGATGAACAGCTGGACGACACAATAACCCGCTTCTATCATCTGCTGACGGAACTTGAAAGTCACGGGATTGAGTATAATGACACTGAGAAGAACAATAAGCTTCTTGATGCCTTACCAGCCAAATGGGCGATGTATGTGGCAATGATAAAGCTTAATGAGGACAAGTATTATACCCAATCATTGAAAGATATTGTGGGAACGTTGCGAGCTTATCATTTCGAGCTACTGAAGGCCGAAACCGATTACGAACAAGTCCAGAATCCAGCAATGTATTTTGGAAAATCAACAAAACCTTCAGCAACAGCTGATATGAAGACTGCTACAGCGTTTTTCACCGGGGAAACGTCGTCACCAGCAGAGTCTGATGACACACTGAACAGAGCGTTCTTAGGATTAGGAAGATCGGAAGAACAGCAGCCTCAAGTACCACAGGCATCAACATCTCAGGGCTACTCTAAGACGCCCATGAGCGCAAAATCAGCCGAAGAACATTTGAACCTGCTTGCTTCATTTGTGGCTGCATACGGGAACTGCGTTCAGGGGAAGATAAACGATCCTGCTCTCTGGGATGAAGACTATGATCAGGTCGACCCTGACGATCTTGAGGAGATGGACCTTAAATGGAAACTGGCCATGGTAACCCAACGGGTTTAAAGATTCATCAAACGAACTGGGAGGAATCTGACAATGAACAATAAGGGGATTGGATTTGATAAGTCCAAGGTCAAGTGCTACAATTGTCAAGGTCTGGGACACTTCGCCCGAGAATGTCAGAGACCGAAGGTGGATACGTACCAAGGGCAGAGTCAACATCATGGACAGTTTCAGAATCAATCTCAACAACGATACCTTCCAAGTTCCTCTGCCGGTCAAGCAAATCTAGCTGGTCTACTATCAAATGTCACATCAGACAGACAGCTGGATGGTACCTACGACTGGAGCTCACATCCGGAATCAAATGCTCGGGCTTTTATGGCTGAAGTCACGGAGAATGGATGTGAAGGGGAAGAGCAGACCACAAGGGACAACAGTCCGATGTGGGTGGAGAAGACGAATGATCAGACGCTTCTGGAGTTTGCCGCTCAAATGGCCAACGTGGAATCCGACCACACAAAGGTTAGTCTGACTTACTCTCTTTTTCATGAATAATGCTTATTATGTGTTACTTCTAATGATAGGTTGAATCTAGTCTTAGAATCACATAAAACCATAACTGCTCAAAATGAATCTTTAAAGGCTGATAACGCTAGCCTAAACGACATTAAGCAAGATCTTAAGGAAAAACTTAAGGTTGATGCTCAATATGTAATAGTTCTGAAAGACAAACTGAGTGAGCAGTGTGTTAGGTTAGAGCTTATGTATGAGCATGTAGAGGCCTTGACCAAAAATCTTAAGGACAAAGACATAGAGCTAGCTGAAACAAAGGTAAAGGTAGCAGAGGCCAATAGTAAGCTAGAGAAGTTTAGGAATTCAAGCCTGAACCTAGGGAAAGTTTTAGATGCTCAACGCCAATCTAAAAAGCCTGTAGGTCTAGGATTTCATGAAATTCCTCCACCTTTTAATGCAAACTACGTGCCTCAACCTCAGGAGAAAACTGATAAATCAATAGACTTAGAGGACATACCTGCACCTATATCTGAGCCTGTAAGAGAAAATACACCTAAGGTGACTGATACAACCGTCAAGGTTAAGAAAGTCAAATTTGTGGCTTCCTCCAGTGAAACACCTGCAGAAAAACATAAAATTGATTTTACTGATCAGGACGATGAACCAGTCGCCGTAGATGTTCAAAAAGACCAGGACACAAGTGACACACTTAAGACTAAGGGCTCACAAAAGAAGCCAATTGACAAAATGTCATGCTTTAGATGTCACGAGAGGGGGCATGTCGCTTCTACCTGTCCACATAGGAAAGTTGATACTACACCTAAGACAGTGAAGCCCGAACAGCCTAAACCCTCAACAAGTGTGGCGAGCACTAGTAGTTCTTAGAGTACCGAGAAAACTGTGCAGGCCGCACCAAAACAAGTTGTGAAATACACACCAGTAAAGGTTGGACCAAAAGAAGTGCTTAGGACAAATTCATCGAATAAAGTCGTAAATCAATCTAGGTCTGGACCTCAACAACAATATAGGAGCGCAACACCTAGCAGAGCATACACTCCGGTTAGGCCACACACTCCTATTAGGGATTACACACCGGTAAGAGCTCAGGGATCACAATCTGAAATGCAATATAATCGGAATTATTCTAGAGCTCCACAACAAATGCCTACTCAAAGGCAAAGAGTGAATTTACATCACTCGACACCACAACAAACTCCTGTTCAACGACCCAAGTCACCTGAAAGGCGAGATGGGTATTTGAAAGAGTTTAAGTATGTGGACGAGAATGGTATAACCAAGTCAGTTATGGCTTGGGTTCCCCGTGATAACTAACCTATTTTCTTTCATGTGCAGGAGATCACCACAGGTCCAAACAACAAATGGTTCGTCGACAGTGGATGCTCCAGGCACATGACAGGGGAAAGAAGTCTCCTTACAGACTTCAAGGGTGGGAATCGGGGATTTGTATCATTCGCGGGAAATTAAGGAGGAACTATCACTGGTACAGGAGAAGTCACTAATGGGACGATTACCTTGGATCAAGTTTATCACGTTGATAAACTGGTTCATAATCTCATTAGTGTATCTCAAATCTGTGATAGGAAGAATTCAGTGTTGTTCACTGACACTGAAGCGTTAGTGCTAAAACCGGGATTCAAGATTCCTGAAGAATGGGTATTGATGCGGGCACCAAGGAAGAACGACTTGTACATGCTCAATATGAACAAGCCGGATACTTCGATGGGACCGATCTGCTTACTATCAAAAGCTTCGGAGACTGAATCAGTGTTGTGGCACAGACGCATGGCTCACTTGCACCTAAGAAAAATGAACTACATAACGAAGAATGGGTTGCTGCAAGGTGTGCCTATGAAGAGTTTTCAGTTCGAGGACAAGTGTCTACCATGCAAGAAGGGCAAACAACATAAGAAGACACACAAGTCAAAGACTCAGAATTCCATAACCTCAACATTCGATTTCTTGCATATGGATCTTTTCGGTCCAATCAACAAAAGGAGTATAGGAGGTAGTTGGTTTTGTTTAGTTATCATTGACGATTACTCACGATTTTCTTGGGTTTTCTTTTTAGGTACAAAGGACGAGACGGCTTCCAAGCTCATCGGGTTCTTAGACCAACTCGAGAATTCCTACGAAACACGGGTTAAAAGGATATGTAGTGATAATGGAATTGAGTTCAAAAACACTGTAATTGGTGTATATTGCCTCTCAAAGGGCATAGTGCATCAATTTAGTGCACCATATGAGCCTCAACAAAATGGGGTGGCCGAACGTAAAAACAGGACATTGATTGAGGCAGCTAGGACTATGCTTTCGGATTCAAAGCTTCCTACCATGTTTTGGGGGGAGGCAGTGAATACCGCATGTCATGTTTTAAACAGGGTCCTAACTGTCAAATCTTTGAACAAAACATGTTATGAAATTTTGAATAAACGGCCACCTAATTTAATTGGCTTCGAACCGTTTGGGGTACCATGCACTTTATTGCGTACAAAACATCAACCGAAGTTTGGTGAAAAGGCTGGCGAAGGATACTTGCTAGGTTATGTGCCGAACTCACCAAACAAACGGGTTTTTAATAAAACAAATGGTACAGTCGAAATTGTGTATAACATTGAAGTCACAAGTTATACACATGAACCCCAAACAGGTCCGGAATGGATATTTGACTATCATAAATTATTTGTGTCATTTAACATTCCTTTGGATGAAAATGCAGGTACAATCGAAAAGGACATGGCGACGTTGCATCTGAATGACGATGGTCATACCTTTCCGAGGACTACATTTCAATCCACATCCGAGCCTACTGCGACTGAAGATGGATCTCTAGAAGTTACTAATCCAGAGGAACCTTCAACTGTGAATCAGACTCAGGAAACAAATTCCAACTCTGAGGAAAATGTCCACGAGGAGGAAAATGTAGAATCTGAGGTTGTTCCCCCATTAGGTGAAATAGGATCTAACTTAGGAGATAATCTGAGAGTTGATGAGATAGAGACCTCTACGATTAACAAGAACCATCCTATAGAAAGCATCATAGGAAATCCTAATGAGGGTGTGAAGACTAGGAGTAGTGTAAATAACAACACTGTGTTGTTGTCGATGATAAACGACTCCGAGGCATATCATACCTGTCTCTATTCTTGTTTCATTTCGCAAGTGGAGCCTAGAATGTGCAAATGGCACTTAAGGATAACTCCTGGGTTGAAGCGATGCAGGAAGAACTTTCGCAGTTTAGGAAACTAGAAGTGTGGGAGTTAGTTCCATTACCTCGAGGGGAAGTTGCCATAGGAACCAAATGGGTTTTTAAGTGCAAAAGAGACGATCAGGGTATAGTCACTCGCAACAAGGCTAGGCTAGTTGTAAATGGTTTCAACCAAGAGGAGGGAATCGATTACAATGAGGTGTTTGCACCAGTAGCTAGGCTGGAAGCCATTAGGTTGTTTCTAGCGTTTGCCTCCTTCAAGGGCTTCAAGGTATATCAACTAGATGTTAAGAGTGCTTTCCTTTATGGGAAAGTGAAGGAGCTGGTGTATGTAGAACAGCCGCCCGGATTTACAGATCCAAAATATCCTGATAGAGTATATCGCTTAGATAAGGCTCTATATGGATTGCATCAAGCACCGAGGGCGTGGTACGAGACTCTATCCAACCATCTGCTAGAGAACGGTTTTGAAAGGGGTAGGATAGATAGTACGTTGTTCGTTAAGAGGAAGGGAGAACACTTCATCTTGGTACAAGTGTACGTAGATGATATCATTTTTGGATCATCAGACGAACAGATGTGTAAAGGTTTCGAGAAGGTGATGAAGTCTAAATTCGAGATGAGTGTTATGGGAGAGTTAAATTTCTTTTTGGGGTTACAAGTTGACCAGAAGAAGGATGGTATGTCTATCCATCAGACGAAGTATGTCTATGACATATTAGAACGCTTCGGGATGGAAGGAACAAAATTGACTGCCCATTTCAGCACGCCGATTCAAGTGAATCACAATCTCGGACCGGGTACTGAAAGTGATACCGATGTGGATCCGACGTTATATCGGGCCATGATTGGATCACTTATGTATTTAGCTGCTTTAAGACCTGACATTATGTTTGCTGTGTGTATTTGTGCTAGGTTTCAAGCTAATCCGAAGGAGATGCACATGAAAGTTGTGAAGCGGATTCTTCGATACCTCAAGTCGAAACCGAAGCTGGGACTTTGGTATCACGCGGAGGGAGATCTAGAGTAGGAAGCGTTCACGGATTCTGACTACGGAGGATGCAGTTTGACGCGCAAATCAACAACTGGAGGTTGTCAATTCCTAGGAGGGAGACTGGTATCCTGGCAATGCAAGAAACAGACGTCGGTAGCTGTGCTTAGGGTAAAAGATTTGTTATAGTTTATTCCGTTACACAATAAGGTTGAAAAAGATGAAAAAGTTGAATTTATTTCAAAATTTTCGAAATTTTCTAAGTGTTTTGGGTAATTCGAGTTTAGTTTAAACTCGAAATAGGGTAGTCTCGAATCTGTCAGTAGATTCGACTTTGGCCATAGATTCGAAGGTAGGTGTTATAAATAGGTTAACAGTAATTGTCATTACTCTTATCTGTTCTCGAATCTATCCTCTCGAATCTATCTGGCGATCTCGAATCTATTTCTCTCGAGTCTACCGTTTTCCACAAAAACGACAATTTGTCGAGTTTCCTGCTTAAGTGTTCGATTCTACTGATACATCTAGGTATAATCAACTGGGTTGTACAAGATTCATGTAGTTTTATACACCATTTAAGCCAAAAATCACCTATATTTGAAAGTTTATAGGTCGAAATCGTGTGTTTCAAAATTACAAAGTTTGGACCAGTAAATAGTCAAATTAAATGCATATATCTGTGATTAGTACCTAGTAGGGCTAATGAATGTAATTTTCTGAGTCCTAAAAGGTTAAAATCATGGGTTTTGGTGATGAGTTGAGTCGACAATTTCGAATCTGTTCAAGACCACTCCCGAGTTTATCAGTAAACTCGAGAAGGTCATTAGATTTGAGTGTGTCATCAAACTCGAAAAGGGGTTTCTTCGAATCTGTCTATTCGAATCTGTCATTTTATTTGAATTATTCAATTTAAATTTAATTAAACTTGTAGAGATTCATTTGTGTTGGATTTTGTACTTAAACAAGTTCAAAATAAAACAAATTAGAATTTAAGCAAGTTTATTGATTTTTAATAATTCTAATATTTTATCTATTGTGCAGATATGGTTGATAGATTATTCGTGCCTAAGCACAATATGGTCATTCCCCCTGACCATCATATCCTTGAGGCGCAGGGATTCAGACAGATGCTGGATTTCCTAGTAGAATCTAGGATTGCTTTTGCTTTGTCCCATAACATTCAAATTGTTATTCCATATGTACGGCAGTTTTACAAGCATCTGCAAGTTGATTGTTCCGTCACTCCAACAGTTTTGAGAAGAAGGATAGCAGGACAACCATTGGTGTTTTCTACTGATATGCTGCGTCAGGTTTTACAGCTAGGATCTCAGGAAGAAGAGTCTGGGCCTATTGACTTTCCCTTAAGTATTAGGCAAGCAGCTTTTCAGAGAATGGGTTACATCTTGGATGTTACTAAAACATCGTATATGAAGAGTGGGCTAATAGGTCAATGGAGATTTTTGGCACATGTGTTTATGGTCTGTTTTGCGGCCAAGAAAGCTGGTTTTGATTATATTGTCTCGAAGATCCAATCCGGGATGATCGCTTTAGTTTATAATCGGCCCTTCAGCTTTTCTCAAATGTTTTTCTCGGAATTCGTTCATCAAATTACGGCTCCAGAGCAGCAACAATTTGCCGCAGCAAAATGAGATCCAAAGCGTAGCGGTGATGGACAAAAGGATTTTTGCTGATTGCTCCTCGCATAGAGGAAGGTTGGTAGTTCGAGTCGAACGACCGTTGTTTGGGGCAGTTCTAGACAGGAACTTTGAAGCACCGGAAAATGCCAATTGGGCAGGCGAAGTGGAAGTTCAACTTAGACAGCCAGCGCAACAACAATGACGACAACCGCGTGCACAGCAACAAAGGAGACGACAAAGAGCTACCGCGAGTCAAACTCAGGCAACTAGGCCTTCTACAAGTCAACAGCAAGAGGTACAAGAGGCGGGACCTTCGAATGTCCCAATTGAATCTGATCAGTTGTGTCAAACACTACATGAAATTTGGGAAGCTGGTCCTCATGCCAATGAAGAAATATCTGCAGCGTTAATTGGAGAATTGCTAGAGCCTCCAGAGGGAGAAGATGATGTCTTGAGGGAAATTGATGAATATGAACCGGAGCAATCAGGTAATGACTTGTCATCGTCAGCAACCGAGTCAGAAGATATGGAGGAGATACAGGTTGAAGCTCCAGAGTCCGTATCTACAGAACCTCCTGTTCAAATGGGAACTTATGGATCAAGGTTAGTAGTATCCGAAGAAGTTTCAAGGCGGCGAGCATCAAGAGAGTCTGATGACTCTGATTTTGAAGAAGAAGAGGTCGCTCCATTAGTGACGAGGCAAAGGGCCAAGCGTCATCGGTTTATGCAAGGAACTTCCTCAGCTTCAGCCACACAGCCTGAAGTATCTCACCCTCCAGCTACTCCAACTACCATTCCACCCTCACCACCACATGTTGAACCGTACATCCCATCACCGATCATTCCAACTCCAATTCAATCCATCCCATCCACCTCATCCACATACATAGAAAATCAAAGGTTTTTTCAGCTAAAAGCTCGAGTTGACTTCCAACAAATCCAGATCTTAGGCCTAACGAAGGCAATCGGTGAGATTCAGAATCATAACGCAAATCTTGATAACGAGAATGCCGATCTAAAAAAGATAGTGGAAAAAGTTCAGGAAGAGAACTTAGAGTTAAAGACTTTTGTCGCTGATCAAGCAGCTGAGCTAAGATCGATGCGCTCCCTAGTTCAGCAATTAATGAAAAATATACAGGCTCAAGGGGAGACATCCTGCCGTGATCAAGTGCAGCGGCCGAGGGATGATGATAATGAAGATGACCAAGGCAATGATCCCAGCACTCAAAGACAGAATGAGCCAGTAGATTTTTCTGCTGCTCAGGATGCTCAGTCTCAGGGGGAGCCGAGTCAGTTGGGAGGTGAAGTAGGAGAGGTTGGTTCCTCAAGGGCTTTGGAGAGCGACATGATATATGCGCTGAAAGATATTGAGGAAGAGCTAATGGAATATGATGATGAAGGTGAAATAGAGGAGTTGGAGGAAGGGGAATTCATTCCTGAGGAGATTGTTGATTGGAAATCTGACGACGAAGTGATAGAGGAGGAGGACGATAACGTCAACGAGATGATTATAAGTTCACAACCTATCACGGAGTTATATGTGGGCAGTAATCACAATGTGATTGACATAGATGACATCATGATAGCCTCAGTCGAAGACTCAGAACTTGAAGAAGCAGAGAAAGAGCCATCTAGGGCTGAGTTGATAAAGCTTTGGTTCAAAAAGGAAGAAAAGAAAGAACAGCTGAAGATGAAGAAGAAGATGAGAATTCCGGATGCTGGAAATTTCTCAGGAGGAATTATAAGCTGGTTCTTTGACCGAGAACTGCAGCTGTTTATTTTGAAAAGGAGAGATGGTCTTCAATACTTGAGGCGAACACTGAAAGCATTCAATACACTGCCCAAGATTGAAGTAAAGGAGTTAGCATGGAAAGAACTGATCAATATCGGCGAGGACCCGTATGCTGAGGTTACGGCAAAGATAATAAGAAAAGAGGGCCGTTCGGGAAAGTTTGAAAGACTTAAGCCGAGATCAGGCAGAAGAGTAGAGGATGGATCAAGGATACATCCTCATACGGGAAGGCCTTAGGCCAGAATGGTTTATAAACCCGTCAAATGCTTGAAAAGGGTGCCTATGAAATCGATGCCACAGAATATTTTGAGCAACATGAAATGGTGGTACGTCGATTATAATACAGCTGAAGCAGTCATGGAAGATACACAGGACAAAGTGATTTTGAGAGTGTATGATCCACTGCACTTAATAAATCTATCGAAGGACGACCTGAAGAAGCTGCATGATCAACCTGTCTTCTTTATTGAAGAATGGAGATCTGAAGCCAGGAAGTTCTAGAAGGTAGTAAAAGTTTGTATAGATGCAGGTATATACGCAGGTAGTAGTATATATAGCTCTAGTACTTAATCAATATGTAAATAGTTAGTTAGAAGCTATCGTCAAGGGGGAGTCTGTTGGTACACCCTGTGTGACGATAGCAGTCTAAGTGATCGAACATTTTGGTTTAAGTGATATTCAACATTGTGGTTTTAGCAAGTGTTTGATATATATGTTTATGTATGTTTGATATTTATTATTGTTTGTATGTTTGAACTTAATGTAACGTATTACAAGAAGTTCAAACATGAAGATCAAAGATAAAATCAATCATAAGGTAAAAACATAAGTTTCAATACTTAGTTAATTATGTGAGAAGGTGATTTCGAAATCTCTAAGGACTAGGATTCGAATCTGGTTAGATTCGAATGAGTCAATTAAGTAGATTCGAATGTGCTTAATTAGGCAGATTCGAGAGTGTCAGTGAGGACAAACTCGAATGGGCCTTGGGCCTGATTCGAGTTTGGCCCATGGCAGACTCGAATTAGCCTCTATAATTAGGGATAGACTCGAAATATTATGAGACTTTTTGCAGAATTCGAGAGTGATTAAGCATTAAGCAATTTCGAGTTTATCATCAATGTTAGTGCCGTTTCGGAGAGAATCTTCTAGTAGGTGCGTTCGTGTGTCGTTCGTGCAGCTCGTTGATAGTCTCCGTGTTTCATAGTGAGAGTTTTTACCGTCTACCCGTTAAAGAGGATTCCGCACTCTTTGACGGTTCCGCGTCTAGATAGATCTGTGTTTGATAGACCTTACAATCTCTGCTCTGGTTTTGCAAAAGTTGTTAATTAAAACGAATTAACCCTTAATTATAACCCCTGATTCAAACTTGCTCTGGACAAGTTCGACCAGGCCCAAGGACCTTCGAACTTGTCCTCCATAAGTTCGAACTAGTGATTTTTAACTTACCTTTGAACTTATGTTTGAACTTATGTTTAAACTTATCTTTTGAACTTATGTTTGAACTTATTGTAAAACCTCAATTACAACCAAGTTCAAACATACATACAATCAATATCAAACATATATCAAACATATAACAAACATATATCAAACACGTATTAATATGCAATTATGGACAAAATGACTATTACAAAATATCGACTATACTTAGACTGCTATCGTCACACAGGATGCACTAACAGACTCCCCCGTGACGATAGCTTCTAAGTATGTATATTTTGTCTAAGTACTAGAACTATATAAACTACTACCAGCATACAATCCCTGATCTATACAAACTCTAACTACATTCTGGAACTTCCTGCCTTCTGATCTCCAGCCTTCATGAAAGAAAATCGGCTGATCATGAAGTTTTCTCAGGTCGTCCTTAGATAAGTTGATCAGATGCAGTGGATCGTATAATTTAAAAATTACTTTGTCCTCGTAGTCCTCCATCACTTCTGCCTCCGTCTAATTGTCAACATACCACAACTTCATGTTGCTCAGTACATCCTGTGGCATTGACTTCATCGGCACCTTCTTGAGACATCGGACTGGCTTGTAAACCATCCTAGCCCATGGCTTTCCAGTGTGGGGATCTACTCTTGACAGATCTTCAACTCTTCTCCCAGATCTAGGCTTAAGCCTTTCAAACCTTCCAAATCGACCCTCCCTTCGTATAATCTTAGCAACAATTTCAGCATATGGGTCGTATCCTAGGTTGATTAATTCCTTCCAAGCGAACTCTTTCACTTCACACTTGGGAAATGTGTTGAAAACCTTCAACGTTCTCCTCAAGTACTGAAGCCCATCCCTTCTCTTGAGTACAAATAGCTGCAGTTCTTTATCAAAGAACCAGCTTAAGATTCCTCCTGAGAGATTTCCAGGACTTGGCACTCTCATTCTCTTCTTCATCTTCAGATATGTTGGGAATTCGTATCGTTTTTCATAAAAACATAAATATTAATCATATTAACGCACAACGGAAGCTATTAAAAACACGAATTTCGTACACGGATCATCAAGTATAAATAAGATAAGTAAACGAGAAAGCAATAAAAATCCGTACCTTTGTATTCTATGACAAGAATACACAAATGAGACGCTCTCGGTATCCACCGGTGATGACACGATCGAGCGGCGCCAGATATGCAATCAAACACACGAAGAACGGGAAAACCAAACACGCAATTGTGTGTTTGGTTCGTATGGCCAGAAAAAAACCATCACACACACATCCACATTCATGTGTGTGTGCGCGGCCCCCCTCATTCACATTAGGTCACCAATCATGACTATATATATCTCACTATATATCTCTCATTTATGGCTGTATTTATATATTTATATATATTATTAATTAAGAGTTTTAGTTTTAATCAAACTCTAATATAATAATATAATATATATCTTAATAATTATCTTTGTTATTTAAACCCTATATAATTATCTCTATAATTATATACCCTTTAAATAATATATATCTTTTATACATTATCTAATAATATATAAATGACTAGATAATTAATTATAATTATCTCTTATTTATTTGTTTATAATTATCCATCCAATTATCCAATAGTAGATGATAATACTGATTCAACAAATACATCTTTTATTTAATATCTAATAATAAATTAGAGAGTAGATAATTATTATTTAATTATCATCCAATGACAATTAAATTACTACAATATCTAATATTGCACTTTTAGTCCCCGTACTTTGAGATATAACTAATCATCCATTAATATAATCTCAATGATCATTTCGTGTCATAAACAATATCCAATATTAGTTATTCAATCGTTTAATTGCATCTGCTCAGTTGTGCTCATCGGCGTGACCCTCAAGTGTTTTATGAAATCAGCCATGATGCAGTAGTATTGTCATATTTACACACCATACACTAACATACTCACACTTGTGTAAGACAACATACTGTCCTGCAGCATGCACCTAAAGGAGGTCATGGCTAGACACTTTAGGCAACGAAGGTCATAAAAAACTCTGACTCCCATTCGGGCATTCTTGTTGAAACAGCCTTCCAAAAAGAAACTTACGTTATATCCCATGCATCGTGATATTTCAATATGAAAGCTAGGCATGGATTAGATCAACCGTAGCAGTCACGATTATGTTTCTCGACTCCCTGATCTCATACTGAAATGTAACAGACAGATTAGAACACATCAGTTCTGTCCGAGCATGGACATGCATTTTTGTCAGTATCGATCGCCGAGGGGCCCAGAAATATCCAGTTTGTTAAAAGAAGGTGCAAATCCAATATTGACTATCTAGGCCTCCAGCACGACTCCCACTGCAACCATCCTCGAACCGTTATGATCACCCAGTTACGGATGACTTTAGGTTAGGCCAAATGTACAGCAGCACCCGCACTAAAGTACGTAGACATCTCAGGTACTAAGGATTACCTTTTTGAGACGACTCATGACTATGATCCACAAAGTGGTCTCAATCGGTGGGTCAATCCAATATTTGTTCGCAACAAATACCTGTGAATTTGGTCCAACCTTTGCTATATTCATCACCCATGAATATCAACCAAAAACCACAGTAGCCTTTTAATTCTCGTTGTGGTTCCCATGACAACAAGCAGCTCTGGCAAAGTTTTAGAATAACTTCAAGTTTATTCTTGGATTTCTAAAACATGCAAAATAGAACGACATTAAAGATATCATGTTGAACTCCTTTATCTCAATAAACAAAACACGACTTCCATCAATTTAATGCTACTGTTCCTTTATCAAATGTAACGGTAACACGATCTATCAAAAAATTAATTTCAGACATGATCTTAGTAGGAGTGTTCTCTAGTTAACTGACTTAACTTCCATTACCGTTTATCTTTGAAAAAATACACTAGTTCTTTTTTACAACTTCTTGTAATATTATTCAGACCCATTCTGAATCTCCTTACAAATTTATATCCATTACCTTTAGAGAAATTGGTAAATCTGTTATAAAGACACCAGGATTAAAATTTAGGAGCTCTAGCAATTCAGATTAATTGCTACTAGTGGTACATTTAGATGTTTAGTCCTGGATCTGACAGTATGCGGTTTATCTATATCTTAACAAGATATCTTTAATAACATTGTGTTCAACATTTGTGATATGTATCCATAACCACCAGAACCAGGTTATCGACAACATTTTGTTGTAGTGTTCCGTCAAGTTTGCCGACGAGTGTTTAAACAAGTCAAAGGCTATTACTTGACTAACCATCACACAAGTTGTATACATTTCACATGTAATAAAATGCAATTACTTCTTGTCTAAACAATCCATAATTATCAAGTCTTGAATAGTTATTTACAAGTTAAGCGAATTAACCTCCATTTAACTCTTTTACATTTAATTCTGCATTTTATTAGTTTCATCTATATAAAAACGGATGACTATCCAACTCATATAATCTCTTGAACTAACTTTCAAGAATTAACAAGTTCAATGAAACTGCATTTGAACACTTGAACAATTTACACAACCACATAGTTAACCCTTTTTATCTGAATATGACTACTAGCTTGTCCAATCTCTATTGACAAGTTACTGTTCAAGTTCCTCTTGAATCAATAGTCTATGATCATGGCTTTAAACAATAGGAATTTCAAGCAATAAATTTTCAACTCAAAAAAATTCCTTATTTGTCCCAAAAATACTTTCAAGAAATTCAATTATTGTATACTACACCATGATAAACTATTGATGGCATGAGAAATAGTGTCCAACAGAGTATGCTCTAAGATGTCTCTATGCTCCCACTGAATCTGTCATCTCTTTTCACTTCATTGTAGTCATTGCAGACATTATGCATAAAACTTTGTTCAATTGGGTATCACATATCCAAGAACAATTTAAGTGACTGATTCAGATACACGAAGTCTCAATGCGGTCAACTTTGACCATTTCCAAGTACTTGGGACAATTCCTTTCCTAGTGCCCAGTTTCCTAGCACTCAAAGAATTTGTCATCCTTGGATTTGACTTCTCTGGTTCTAGGTTTTAGCTACTTGTTAGCTTTAACCTCCGGCTTGGAAACTTACTTTCCCTTCCATCTCTCTCCCTATCTTCTCTCCATTATCATTCCCTCAGCAGTCTATAGCATATGATGCAGGCCACTGATCATCTTCTCCGTGCATATTGTAACAAATTACAAATTACTAAAATTCCTTCAATAAGGAATTGAGAATTAGATCTATGGCCATCTCTTGTGTCACGGGATACCCAAGTCTGCTAAGATGATCCAGATAATATTTCATCTTTAGCACATGGGGTCTAACAGTTGTTCCTTCTGCCATTCTGCTGGAGCTCAGAGCCCTAGTCGTGGTTTCTCAATCCGAGCCTGAGTCTAGAACATATCCTTTAGTCGGCGATACATCTGGTAAGCTGGGACATCCATAAGGCTAGTCTGCAGCTCAGATGTCATGGTCGCTAGCATTAGACAAGCAACATTGACTGAATCCTCAGAGTGCTTTATGTGGAGATTTCTCTCCTCAACTGTAGCAGTCTCTGCAGGAGCAGGTTCTGGTGCCCTTTCCAGAATATACGACTTTCACTCTGTACTCAGAACATTTGTCAGATTTTATTCGCAGTTCAGGAAGTTGCCTCTTCTGAGTACTCTATATCCAGAATGGACCTCAAAGTAGCAACATATGCTTTTTGGGAGGATTTTCATGTGGGGAAAGGATATTGACGTTATCATTGTTGTTGTTACTATTATTCTCATTGTTATTATTAAACCGCTTCTACCTCTGTCTTCTTCAACCATCTTAAACAATTTTTCAAAAATTAGTATTTGATTAACCATTAATAAATCGATAACCCAAAATTTAGAAAATGAGTTATTAATCCTAAGAAGCATTTTACTTATTCATGCACCCAACGGAGGCTGAACCTACATGAATAAGCTACTCAGGCAGGCAACTTATTACCAATTACAACCCCTTTGCAACTCTTAGATCTTATGAGATTTTCAATTTCTTAAATTGATCATGTTTAATCTCATCCACACCTTGGGCAACAGTCTTACTGAGGAACCACCACTGACACACACCATATAACAACTGCAAGTCACTGGCCCAGGTCTCACATAGGATCCGCAATGCTCACCTCACAGCTCTCCGAGTTTGCGGCGTAAGCACCCAACGAAGGCTAAACCTACTTAGGACGACCGGTCACCGTGAGTGCCACTATATGGACGGTGTGTTGTGTGAGATTTTTAATTTGGGTTTATAACCAGTATTTCGGTTCTAAACCTCTCGGAAATTCCTACAACCATAGCCATAGCGTGACAGTCCTAGACACCACCTATTCTGGTAAACAATCCAGTTAATGTACCAGTTTTAAGAATTTCAACTCTTTGATCATATGACATTTTAAAAATAAATCTCTTTTATTTGAAAAACTAGTTTCATAAAAATGTCATATCTAACACCTGAAAAAATAATTAAAGTTTCCAATTTAAACTTCCTTTTAAATACTTTAATTTTTCATCAAAAATGATTGTAGTTTTGATTTATTTTATTTATCTACTTTGTCATCACAACCGCGCAGATATAAATAATGCATAAAGAAATAAAACATACAATCACACGGTGACATAGCCTTGCGGAAAACTAAATTGGTTTCCGAGAGCCATACGGGCAAACCAATTAAGTCAAAACCTAAGGGACAAAATCAACACACAAGGTAAGAAGGTTGAACTCTTTCAGCTCCCACTAGCCTTAGCATCCGATAATGTCTCCGAGCGTCCTTGATGAATAACCTCCTTCTTGATGGACATCTTCGCAAAGATTTTTACATAATTTTAATTTAAAAACATTTGCCTATTTTCTAACCTATTATAGATTACATCATGAAACCGGGATTCCAATGGCACGCAGGCCTTCCCAGAATTATAACCAATAATAAAATAGCAAACATTGAGATTAAACAAACAACCATCACAAACAAGGGGTCTCAAGGCTCGGCTATGTCACAAACATAAATAAAGCAGTAAAGCATATTAATAATCCAGAATTCATTTCATCATGCCATGAAAATAATTTCAAGACCAATTAATCTACCACTAATTGAAGTATTCATGTCCAATGGTGTTCTTAAATTAAATACGGTTCGTAAACTCGAAATTCAGGAACACTTTTCAAAATTAGAAACTTTTTCCCGAAAAATTCAAATTGAATTCCATCTTTGCATTATCTTTGGATTCAAAACTACACTTTTCTTAAAATATTCAATTTACAATTTAAACACCTTTGAAACTTAAACTACTATTTTAAGAAACTTTTTATTAAACAGCCTTTAATAAATATAGTTATTATTTTGAAATAAAATTGATAAATAATTTAAACTTCCTTTAAATAATTATCAACTAACTATTATTTAATTGAAACACTTTTCAAAAATAAATAACTAAACTTTATTTAAAATGTCAATTTTCTTAATAAACAATTTACCAAAATTTGATCATCTTTAAATAATACCTAAAACTTTTCTTTATGGTTTTAAACGATTTCTACCAAAAACGTTAATGTCAAGATCAAATCTCAAAACATTAAACCATGACCGAGCATGAAACTTATAGTCACGAATTTCATCAATTTGAAAACAGAATCCTTAAATTAAACTCTCTTTAATTTAATAATGAATTTATGGAACTAAATATTAATTGCCTAAATTAAATCTAGTTTATAACTTAAATTACCATTAATTTTAATTTCAACATTAAAACTTAACTTTTAATTAAAACCGATTTAATTTAAACGACGAATTACCGAAAAACGGAAACGAACCAACTTAGTTAACCGACTCATACTCGGGTTCAACAACCCATATGAACCAAAAACAAGTAGGGTATTAAACCCTTTGTTAGGCACAAAAAGGCCTCAGTCAAACCTGTTCTACATCTGAGGGGGAGATTTTATAATCAAACCTGTTGATGCATTTGAAGGTTGAATTTAAGGCCTGTTATATGCCTTATTGAAACCTGAAAATGATTTGCAATATCAGTCTAAAGCTGTTCTATATGTTGCATGTGTTGCAACTAAGACAGTTTGTCCAAGCTGCTCTGTCTGCTGAACAGGCTGGACATAAACTGTCTACGCTGCTCTACACTGTTGAGCAGCTTGGGCATTTTTAAAGTGTTCTGTTCTTTGTGAACAGAACCTGTTTTTGTGAACAGGCTAAACACTTTATGGAATTGTTTCCAAGTCATCATGTATTGTTTTTGACTACAAGATCAGTTTACAAAGTCGAAGACAAAGTGGAAAACAGAACTGCTCAGCCTGCCCACGCTGTTCTGTAACATGAAGACAAAAGGATATTTGAAAAAGGGTGACAGACCTTTTTCTTATATCAAAATAGGCCTTTACAGGGAAGAAAGACGCAAAGTTGACATTCCTAAATTAGTTAAAGGCAATGCAACAGTAGACAAAGTAAAAAGACAAAAGTTCTGCACATGTGAAGACAAGTCTGCTTTTCAGAAAAGTGCAGAAAAGGTTATGTTGTCTTTTCAACAAGACTTTTCCTTTTCATTCTGTCCAATGAAGATGTTTCTCTGAGATCCTCTAAGTGAGTATAAAAGGAAGCTTCTAAGGTCAGAAAGAAATGTGAAGAAAGCTAAGTGCTTAAACCAAGAGTGAACGTGCAAGTGTGATCTTCATGCATGCAAGTCTTCTGTAAACCAGCATCTGTGTGATTAAGCTGTTTTACCTAAGCTGTTCCTTAAGTCTTGTAAACACAGTGAGTGCTTCTTAGTGAGTGTATTCATTGTATACTAGTTCGAGTCTGTCTTAGACTAGTAAGCATACTGTTGTATCTGTCATCTCAGCTTGAACTCTTCCGCATTCAAGCTTGTTTGTAATTAACAAATTGTTGATAATACATACAAACATTGAGAAAAGAGTGTGTAGTTTTTAAATTGCTGTATTCACCCCCCCTCTACAGCTTATAACTATATACTTTGGGAACCTCTCGGGACCTACACCCTTTGACGGCTGAAATTAATCGAAGCCTTTAATCAACTCACTTTGATTATTTCGATTTCCATATTCCAATTAATCGTTTAATTATGGAATCGAATAATATTTAAACCGATTTGTGAATTTTATAAAACTAATAAAGTCTCCCATTTTAATTTTGTAAAACCGAAAGCACATTTAGTTACAAATGTTTAAATATTAATAACCAAACACTTTTGATTTATTGATTCGATTTTAACGCATTTAATTTAATCGTTCGAGTTTTACCGTGAATTAAACGACATGACGGAAACAAATAATCCATCACCTCGGTTACCACATCACAACCGAGAGGTCATGAGTCTCAACCCATGGCCGGAATCTTTAGGTTTGATTTCGCGAACCGAAACGTTTAGTTTTCGACTTTAATCAATTAAACACTTTTAAACAATCAAACATCAACTAAATAAAACGAACTAAGGTTTCAAAATCCCGAGTTCCGAGAAACTCCAAGGTTGGCCGAGAATCACCATGGGGTTTCCAAAACCTTTGGTCGATTTTTTCCAAGCCAAATCAAAACCTTAAACGTTTTAATTATTGATTTCGATCGTTTAAACACTTTTAACTATTAAAAATCAAAACTTTAAGAACGCTGGACATAAATACATGAATAATACTATCATTATGTTACTTGAGATGGCTCTGATACCACTGTTGGGAATTCGTATCGTTTTTCATAAAAACATAAATATTAATCATATTAACGCACAACGGAAGCTTTTTAAAAACACGAATTCCGTACACGGATCATCAAGTATACATAAGATAAGTAAACAAGAAAGCAATAAAAATCCGTACCTTTGTATACTATGACAAGAATACACAAATGAGACGCTCTCGGTATCCACCGGTGTTGACACGATCGAGCGGCGACAGATATGCAATCAAACACACGAAGAATGGGAAAACCAAACACGCAATTGTGTGTTTGGTTCGTACGGCCAGAAAAAAACCATCACACACACACACGTCCACATTCATGTGTGTGTGCGTGTGCGGCCCCCCTCATTCACATTAGGTCACCAATCATGACTATATATATCTCACTATATGTCTCTCATGTATGGCCGTATTCATATATTTATATATATTATTAATTAAGAGTTTTAGTTTTAATCAAACTCTAATATAATAATATAATATATATCTTAATAATTATCTTTATTATTTAAACCCTATATAATTATCTCTATAATTATATACCCTTTAAATAATATTAATATTTTATACATTATCTAATAATATATAAATGACTAGATAATTAATTATAATTATCTCTTATTTATTTGTTTATAATTATCCATCCAATTATCCAATAATAGATGATAATACTAATTCAAACAAATACATCTTTTATTTAATATCTAATAATAAATAAAAGACTAGATAATTATTATTTAAATATCATCCAATGACAATTAAATTACTACAATATCTAATATTGCACTTTTAGTCCCCGTACTTTGAGATATAATTAATCATCCGTTAATTTAATCTCAATGATCATTTCGTGTCATAAACAATACCCAATATTGGTTATTTAATCGTTTAATTGCATCTGCTCAGTTGTGCTCATCGGTGTGACCCTCAAGTGTTTTATGTAATCAGCCATGATGCAGTAGTATTGTCATCTTTACACACCATACACTAACAAGAATTGTCTTCTTTTCTTCCTTCCTGAACCATAACTTTATCATATCTTCTCTTTTTTGCTCCTTTTCAGCTAATTTAGGTTCTGATTCATCTTTATACGTTAGGGTAAGCTCATCCAGATCGATCACATTCTGCTCATTATGAATATATTATTCAGTAATAGGTTGTTTTGGGATGACTACTTCATCAGCATTGTCATCCTCGTCTTCTACAACCTCGTCATCTGACTTCTAGTCCACAATCTCTCCTTCCTCCAAGTCTTCTTTATCAATACCAATATCCTCTTCATCATCAAGACCTATGAAAGCTTCAATCATATCATGTTCAGCAATCTTTGAAGCTTCTCCTTCTCCTCCTTCCCTCACATCCGACTGACTAGGCTCCCCCTGAATTTGAGCTTGCTGAGCAGTCTTCTGAGAAAGATCTGCTAGCTCGCTCTCTCTTTTAGCATCTGGATCATTGTCTGAGTCATCTTCTCTCCTCACCTCAGCTTCCTTGCAACTACTCTCCCCCTGAGCTTGTAATTTTTCAATAACTGCTCTAGGAGAGTTTTCATTATCTTCATCTCAGACGCTTGATCTGCTATTATTGTTCTCAACTCAGCATTCTCTTGATCAAGTCTGCCATTATACGCTTGAAGCTCTTTCACTGCTGGTGAAAGTTGAAAAATTTGGACTGTTTCGAAGTCCATCTTTCCTTTCAGCTCTGTGAACCGCTGATTGTCAGTGAATGTAGATGATGTTGGTGAAGTGGAGGTGGATGTTGATGGAGCGGTCGGTAACACGGGTTCAGGAGCAGAAGTGGATGGAGCTCCCTGCATGAATCTATGCTGCCTCGCCCTATGCCTAGGCACGAGTGGAACTTCTTCTTCTTCTTCAAAATCTGAATCTTCTTCCTCTGTATCTCTACCTGCTCGTCTCATTTTTTTGTCTACTGACCACTAGTCTCGATCCATATCTGCCAATTCTGACAGCCAGATCAACAGCTTCAACAGCTTCTATTTCATCAGAACTAGAATCGGAGTCAGACTCGGAGGCGGTCTCTGCTTGACCCTCAGCAGAGACTTCTGTGTCCAAATACTCAGCTTCAGATGGCTGGTATTCATCAATCTCTTTAAAAATATCAATGAACTCAGTCGGTGGGTCTAAGACATCCTGACCCAGTTGTTCAGCAACATTTTGCTCCACTGATGTCCCTTGCGCCCATATTTCTACTAGAGTTTGCGCCCTCTGATCAAAATGGGGGGCCGAACTCGATGGGCCTGCAGCTGCTGTGGATGGACTAGCTGCAGTAGATTTTGATTGGTGGCTAGAGGATGGTCTAGCTACCGGAGCTCTGCTTGCCAATGCTCTACTCTTGGCCTCTGTTGTTGTATTTGTTGTTGCTGTTGTTATTGTTGTGGTGGTTGCTGTTGTTGTTGTTGCTTCTGCAGAACTTCTCGTGCCCAGTTATCACCCTCTAGGGCTACGAAATCATGGTCGATAACGGCCCCAAATAGAGGTGCCACTTGCGGCCTGACCTGCTCAGCCTTTCTCGCATTATGCATCTGGCAGTCAGCGAAAATCCTCTTGTCAATTATGGCCACGCCATTTGTATCCGGAAGTGGTGGCAAATTAGGCAAAAAATTGGCGGATGATCATCATCGCGAATCGAGGATACATCAAAAAGCGTTCCTTCACCGGAGCTGTGATTTGATGTAAAAACTCCCCAAAGAACATTTCCGAAAAACTGAATCGCTTATTGTAGACTAAGGCAATCAATGCCGATTGCAGCTTGGACACCATAGTATCAAAATCGGCCTTCATCGACGCAAAACAAACCATTATGACGTGCACCAGATAACGTCATTGGCCAATCAAGCCACTCTTCACATATGAGGCCTTTGTAATGTCTAGGGTGTATCCCATTCGAAAAAATGCCGCTTGCCTGATATGTAGCGGAAAATCTATAGGCCTCGCCTCTTGTTCTTCCGACCCCAGCTATAGGATTTGTCGTTACATAGCGGCTGAAAATACGATTGCCTGTCCCCCCAACCCTTGTTCTCAGTACGGTTGGTGTCACTGAGTAGTCCACTTGGATATGCTCCCAAAATTGACATACATACGGCAAAATGATTTGCAGGTTATTTGTCAGAGCATATGAGACTCGTGACTGAGTCAGAAACTCGACCATATGCCGGTACGGTTGAGCTTCGGGTAAATCCCTTTCGACAGACATAACCATGTTATGTTTGTTAAAGAAAGCACGATCACCCATATCTGTACACAGAAACAACAACCAATATTAGTAATGAAAAATAATATGAAACTTGTTTATTTCGAATTTGCATAATTTCGAACCTACATAAGTTCGAAATCCAACACATTCGAATTTAGACAAGTTCGAATTTATTTGAAAACATTCGAATTTAAAGAAATTCAAAGATTATGTTTGAACTTGACTGACTTCGAACTTGTAGATACTACTTAAACAAGTTCGAACTTGTGACAAGTTCGAACATGTTCGAAGTCGGTCATTTTCAAACAAAAGTCCAAGAGTTTAACCCTATTTGACTTAAAAATTAGTATAGTCTAGTCCTATTGGGTTCTAATCGAAGTTATATGTGTTTTATTTGAACTTTTACCGGTTAAAACTTGTGAATTTAAACCACATAGTTTAAACCCAAAAACGATCAAATAAACTCGATTTTTGCCATAAAACGGTCCTAAACTACCCAAACTTTGTATAATAATGATTATTATACCTAGATATATGAGTATGTTCGAGAAAACTGTGGAAAACTTCGAGGAATAGGAAGAAATTTGAATGCGACAAGTTCGAATGAACAAGTTCGAAATCGCCGGAGACAAGTTCGAATGAACAAATTCGGAGGTAGGTGCCTTAAATGAAGTAATCTTAACCTATGTATATGAACAACCTTCGAACTTGCCATAAATTCGAACTTCCTGACAATTTCGAAGTTTAGTTCGAATTTGTCTGAAGTTCGAACTTAATTGAAAATTATGAAAATTCTTGAATAAAATTCAAAATTTTCAACTTTTTCGTGTAACGGAATTTTACAAACCTTGCAAAATTATTCATACCAAACAATAGATTTTTCATGCAAAATTTGTTTATTCAACCAATCATGCATCCTAGTAACTTTGACATTTTTCCTACTTAGAATAAAAGTAAAGTAAAATAAAATAAAATAAAATAATGTAAAATTTGAATAAAATTTAAACTTAATCTACTCAAACCTACTTTTAATAATTTACAAGCTATACTAACAGAATATTTTTGTGAGAAAGTCAAAGAAAGGTTCAATCAGGTAGCGGGGTCAATTCGACTTTCAGTAATACACTTTCACACTTAGGAATTTTTGATTCCTTTGATTGTTTGTCATGATATACATTTCAAAGCGATTGTCGGTATTATTTTCCCTTTAAACATGTTGCACTTTGGAATATCCCATGGCCTTTTTATTTATCAAGAAACTACCTTACGTGTCCCATACTTAGACATACTTCTATGATCAAGGCATACACACAATGATTATAACTTTTCGGTATTGCAAATTTTCTTTAAAAGGCAAACGTCGGACACAGTTCTGTATTTTCATACAACAGAGTGTCTTAGTTTGTCTTAAAGTTTATTTAAAACTAGCAAGACAGCGGTGAGAGGTCTGTACTTACATACAACAAAGTGACTTATCTTGCTAACTCGAGTCAAACCAGAGGTGACAGGTCTGTACTAACGTACAACAAAGTTACTTGTTTTGACTCTCTCCTCTCTATCAAAAATTTTCTTTTGTTTTCTTTACTTTAAGATGTATTTGATGTGGCTATACATCCCCCAGAAAATTTATATACCTCATTTAAAATCAATGTCTGTATGTCTCTAACATAGAAATTAAGACCATTTTGTCATACATCTAAGTTTGTTACACATATGACTTTTTCTTGAATATTTTTATTAGCTTTTGAGATTCCCTTTGTGTATTATACCTACTAACACATCAAACAAGAAGTTGTATATCACTTAGAGTTTAAGGTGCATTACGTGTGAAAGCTTAACACTTAGAGATTGTATCGACTGTGCTAATTTTCGTCACTTTGAACGTAGGTATCTAAGACTTGACTCAATTTTCTAATATTTTCTTTTTTATTGAATTTTTTTATGGTTTTCTCTCTTTTTTATTTTTTATTTTTGTTTTTCAATTTTTTTTTAAAATAAGCTAATAAAGTAACCTACTAACTTACTAAAAAAGGAAATAAATTCTACTTAACTACTAACTTATTATAAAAAGAAAGAAAATATAATAAGGTCAAGTTACTCTGGATTACGCATACCATTCAGTTGAACTAACAACTCAAAGCGTGAATTATCAAAAGCTTTAGTGAATAAATCAGCATTGTTATCTTCCGTTGCCACTTTTACCAGTTTTATTAAGTTCTTTTCAGCACAATCACGTATAAAATGATGTCTTATGTCTATGTGCTTTGTTTTACTATGTTTAAATGGATTATTAGTTATAGCAATAGTAGATTGGTTGTTGTATCCACAAAACCTATGAACAGTAACTACAGCAGCTACATATTCGGCTTCGCACATTGTCGTCCTTACTCTATTCAACTTGCAAACCCAGAAAGAAGTTTAACTCTCCCATGGCACTCATCTCAAACTTTGACTTCATCACCTTCTCGAAATCTTTGCACATATGCTCTTCTGATGACTTGAAAATGATGTCATCCACATACACTTGTACCAAGATAAAATCTTCTCCCTTTCTCTTCACGAACAATGTACTATCAATTCTCCCTCTTTCAAACCCGTTGTCTAAAAGATGAGTTGAGAGTGTCTCATACCATGCCCTTGGTGCTTGAGGTAATCTATACAGAGCCTTATCAAGACGATACACTCTGTCTTGATACATTGGATCTGTAAACCCGGGCAGTTGTTCGACATACACCAGTTCCTTCACCTTGCCATACAGGAATGCACTCTTTACATCCAACTGATAGACTTTAAATCCTTTGAAGGACGCAAAGGCTAGAAACAGACGAATTGCTTCGAGCCTTGCGACTAGTGCAAACACCTCATTGTAATCGATTCCCTCTTCTTGGTTGAATCTCTTTACTACAAGTCTTGCCTTGTTGCGAGTGACAATACCCCGATCATCTCTCTTGCACTTAAAACCCAATTGGTTCCTATAGCAAATTCTCCTCGCGGTAGCGACACTAACTCCCACACTTCTAGCTTTCTGAATTGTGACAGTTCTTCTTGCATTGCTTCAACCCAAGAATTGTCTTTCAGTGCCATTTGCACGTTCTTCGACTCTACTTGTGAGATAAAACACGAATAAAGGCAAGTGTGAAAAGCCTCGGAGTCATTAATCATCGACAACAGCACTGTGTTTTTATTCAAACTACTCCTAGTTCTCACACCAGAATGTGGATTTCCTATGATGCTTTCAACCAGATGATCCTTGTTTATCCTTGATGTTTCAATCTCATCGACCCTAAGATTATCTCCTAAGTTTGATCCTATTTCACCTAACGGGGGAACGACTTCAGATGCTACATTCTCTTCCACATGATCACTGTCCTTGGAGTTTGAAGTAGTAGTCTGATTCTCGTTTGTAGGCAACTCAGAATCATTCTCTGCTGGAGACACATCTTCTGTCGTTGTAGGCTCATAAGTTGACGGAAAGCTTGTCTTTGGATAACTTTGACCGTCGTCATTCAGATTTAATGACGACAAGTCATTTTCAATTGTACCTGCATTTCCATACAAAGGAATGTTAAATGATTCAAACAATGAGTCATATTTAAATATCCATTCCGGACCAGTTTGGGGTTCATGTGTATAACTTGTTACATCAATGTTATACACAATTTCTACCGTACCGCTAGTTTTGTTAGAAACCCTTTTGTTTGGTGAATTAGGCACATAACCTAGGAAATAACCTTTGTTAGCCTTTTCACCAAACTTAGGTTCGTGTTTAGTTTTCATTAATGTACACGGTAACCCAAACGGTTCGAAGCCAGTTAAATTTAGTGGTCTTTTATTCAGAACTTCATAACAGGTTTTGTTCAATGATTTGACAGTAAGGACCCGATTTAAAACATGACAAGTAATATTCACTGCCTCCCCCCAAAATAGGGTAGGAAGCTTTGAATCCGAGAGCATGGTCATTGCTGCCTCAATCAAAGTCCAGTTCTTCTGTTCTGCCACCTCATTTCGTTGTGGCTGATATGGTGCACTAAATTGATGCACTATGCCTTTGGATAGGCAATATACACCAATTACTGTGTTTTTAAACTCTGTTCCATTATCACTCCTGATACGTTTTTCCCTCGTCCCATAGGAGTTTTCGACTTGGTCTAAGAACCCGATCAACTTTGCAGTTGTTTCGTCCTTCGTACCTAAAAAGAAAACCCATGAAAAACGTGAGTAATCATTTGTGATAACTAAACAGTACCAACTACCACCTATACTCCTTTTGTTGATAGATCCGAATAGGTCCATATGCAACAAATCGAAAGTGGAAGCTACTGAGTTCTGAGTCTTAGACTTATGTGACTTCTTGTGTTGTTTGCCATTCTAGCACGGTACACACTTGTCTTCGAACTGAAAACTCTTCATCGGGACATCTTGCACAAGTTCATGTTTAGTCACGTAGTTCGTTTTTCTCAGGTGCAAGTGTGCCATGCGTTTGTGCCGTAAGACAGATTCGGTATCTTAAGCTTTAGATAAAAGACAGATCGTTCCCATCGATGAATCAGAGATGTTCATGTCCAGCATGTACAAATCTTTCTTCCGTGGGGCTCTCATCATAATCCACCCTTCAGGAATTTTGAATCCCGGCTTCAACACTAACGCTTCAGTATCAGTCTACAAAACTGAATTCTTTTGATCACAGATCTGAGAGACGCTAATGAGACTGTGAGCAAGTCTATCAACATAATATACTTGATCAAGTGTGATAGTCCCATTAGAAATCACTCATGTTCCAGTGATATTTCCTCCTTTGTTCCCAGCAAATGATATGAATCCCTTGTTCCCTCCCTTGAAGTCTGTGAGTAGACTTCTTTCCCCAGTCATGTGTCTTGAGCAAACACTATCGACGAACCACTTGTTGTTTAGACCTGTAGTTAGCTCCTGCACATGAAAGAAAACAAGTTAGTTATCACGGGGAACCCAAGCCATGAATGACATGGTAATATCGTTCTCATCCACATACGTGAACTCCTTCAAAAACCCATCTCTCCTTTCAGGTGACTTGGGTGGTTGATTGAGAATCTGTTGTGGTGCAGAGTGATTTAAATTCACTCTTGGCCTTTGGGTAGGAATTTTCTATGGAGCCCTTGAATAATTTATATTATATGGCATTTCAGATTGGTATACCTGGGCTCTGCCTGGTGTTTGATGTCTTTAAGGAGTGTGAGACCTAACCGGAGTGTAAGCTCTTCTAGGTGTTGTACTCCTATGGACTGGTTGAGGTCCTGACCTAGATTAATTAGGGACTCTATTCAATGAACTAGTCCTAACCACATCATTCGGTCTAACCGACACAGGCACTTGTGTAACAGCAGTCTTTGGTGTGGCATTCACAATCTTCTCAGTGTTTTGTGAACAACTTGTGCTTGCTACACTTGGTGAGGGTTTATGATGTTCAGGCTTTCCAACAGTAGGTGTAGACTCTGCCTTCTTATATGGACAACTAGACGCAACATGTCCCCTTTCATGACATCTAAAACAAGACATTTTATCAATAGACTTCTTATGAGTGCCCTTTGATTTTGGTGTCTCACTAGTGTCATGCTCTTTCTTTTCAACTACCGTGACTTTTTCCTCGTTCTGATTATGAACTTCAGATTTAACTTCTCCTAGTATTTTTTCACTAGAAGACTACACAAACTTGACTTTCTTAATCATAGTATTATTATTATACACCTTAGTTGATTTATCCTTATCAGATTCAGAAACAGTTTCAGCTGTTACCTCTGACTCAATTGGTTTATCAGTTTTATCCTGAGGCTGAGGCACATAATTATCGTTAAAAGGTGGAGGACTCTCTTTATAACTTAAACCTACTGGTATCTTAGACTGACGCCGTGCATCTAATATTTTCCCTAGATTCAGTAAAGAGTTCCTAAACTTTTCTAACTTACTATTTACCTCTGCAACCTTAACCTTAGCTTCAGCTAGCTCGACCTCTTTAATAGTAAGTTCTTTGGTTAAAGCCTCAACATGCAAATACATAAGCTCTATCCTGACACACTTCTCACTTAGTTTGTCTTTCAGAACTATTACATCTTGAGCATCTGCTTTTAGCTTATTCCTAAGATCTTCTTTTATATCTAAGAGACTAGCATTATCTGATTTTAAGGATTCTATTTGAGCAGTTAAATTGCTATGTGTTTCAAGAACTAAATTTAATCTATCATTAGAAGTAGCACATAAAACACATAAATCACGGAATGTAGAAAAGTTCAGAATTACCTTTGTATGATCTGATTCCACGTTTGCCATTTGTGCAGCAAACTCCAGAATAGTCTGATTGTCTGATTTTTCCACCAACACAGGACTTGTATCATTCTGTTCTCTGTCCTCTGTTACTTCCTCTGCTCCGACATCCCCATCCCCAGTCTCTGTCACTTCAGCCATGAAGGCTCTAACATTAGTCTCTGGATGTGAACTCCAATCATACGTCCCATCAAGCTTGTTGGTACACCCTGTGTGACGATAGCAGTCTAAACGATCTGCGTTATGATTTAAGTAATATTCTGAATATTAACAAGTGTTATTGATATATATGTTTAATATGTGTTTGTCGGTTATTGATTGTGTGTTTGAACTTGATGTACATATTACAAGAAGTTCAAACATAAAAGTCAAAGAGTATGTCAAGCATAAGTTAAAACATAAGTTTCATCACGTAAGTGTTTAAGTGTATAGGTTTGATTCGAATTGCATAAAAGGATACATTCGAATCTGTGATAGATTCGAATGAGTCCTTAGATTCGAATAGGCTAGATTCGAATCTGTCAGATGGACAGATTCGAATGAGGCCTTAGGCCAGATTCGAGGTTGGCCCACAACAGACTCGAATCAGGGTCTATAATTAGGGATAGACTCGAATCATTAGCAGACCTTTGGCAGAATTCGTGAGGAATTAAGCAATAGGCGATCTCGAGTTTATCAGCTAGGTGAGTCCCGTTTCGGAGAGAATTAGTTCGTAGGATCGTTCGTGTGTCGTTCGTTCAGCGTCTAATAGTCTCCGTGTTTCCGTTGGTTGAGAGTTGTCTGTCTGACCGTCAACGAGGATTCCGCACTCGTTCACGGATCCGCGTCTAGATAGATCTTGCAGTCGGTAGACCTTACAAGTGGTATCAGAGCCAACGGAGTGTTCGTGGTGTTCTTCGTGTTCATCAGAAACATTCTAGGTTTCTTGACGCTAGTTGGACGGTTTTTCTCTCAAAAACGTGTTTTTGAGCTTAGCAAATTCATATTCGGGAAACACTTTGTCGTTTTTCACGTTTTTGGTCGAAATCATTATTTTTCGTTTGAAAAATAGTGATTTAATCCGTAAAACGTCAAAAAATCAAAGTGTTAGCCGTTTTTCGAGTTTGCGGCGCTCGAATCTATAGGGGTAATTAGGGTTTTACTTTATTTTCGAGTCTAACCAAAATACGCTCCTATCGAGTCAATTTCAGTCAGTTTCGAGTCTGTGGGGTTTCAAATCTATTAATACATTCGAATTGGATCTCGAATCTATATTCTTTCGAGTTTGTTTCGAGTTTGTTATTGTTTCGAGTCTGAGCTTCGATTCTGCTGATTTTTGATTCTGTTTGTGCCTTCGATTCTAAGGGTCCTCGAGTCTAGGGGTTCTTCGAATCTGACATATCTTCGATTCTAAGGGATTGTTCGAATCTGACATTATTTCGAATCTACTTGAACTTTAAGACTTAATCGAATTTAATTTCAAAAGATTAAACATTAATTAGTTTCGAATCTATCTAGATTCGAATAAGTTAATTTAAATCAGTTTCTAATTAAATTAATTAAGTTCAAATTCAAATTCTTTCAGAAAAGATGTCGAACCTTCAGAAATTCCTTGAAATGGATCACGAAGTTGGGAAGGCCAATGCACCACCTAAGCTGATGAAAGTTGAGGATTACTACTGGTGGAAGGATAGATTCACGGATTTTGTACGATTCAACGACATGCGCATGTGGGTGTGCATTGATGAAGGGTACATTCCACCAGTATCTGAGGTAGAAGGCCGTCAAAAGGTTCTGTCATATCAAATGATGAAAGAAGATGACAAGAAACTATTTGAAGCCGAAAACAAAGCTTTCTCTATTATCCGAATGGCGTTACCTCAAGATATCTTGCACACATTTCGGACTCAGAGGACGTCGAAAGAGCTTTGGGAGTCTCTTCAGAAACGGTGTGAGGGTAATCCACGGGTACGTAGAAAGCGTACTGAGCTGTTGACCCAACAGTTTGCAATCTTCAAGGCTCTTAAGGATGAACAGTTGGATGATATTATCACACGATTTTATCATCTGATAACAGAGCTTGAAAGTCATGGTATTGAGTATTCTGACACAGACAAGAACAATAAGCTTCTTGATGCCCTACCGGCCAAATGGGCTATGTACGTGGCTATGATTAAGCTGAATGAAGATAAGTACTATGCTCAATCACTGGATGACATCGTGGGAACGTTGAGGGCATATCACTTCGAAATGATAAAGGCTGAGACTGATTATGAGCAAGTCCAAAATCCGGCTATGTATTTTGGAAAGACATCAAAATCATCAGTGACAGCTGATCAGAAGAGTGCTACAGCGTTTTTCACCGGAGAAACGTCATCACCACCAGAGTCCGATGACTCACTAAACCGCGCGTTCTTAGGGTTAGGAAGATCGGAAGAACCGCAACCTCAAGTACAACAGGCATCGACCAGTCAGAACTATTCGAAGATGCCAATGAGCGCAAAGTCGGAGGAAGAACATCTGAATCTGCTTGCTTCGTTTGTGGCCGCATACGGAAATTGCGTTCAAGGGAAGATTAATGATCCGGCTCTTTGGGATGAAGATTACGATCAGGTCGACCCTGATGACTTAGAGGAAATGGATCTGAAATGGCAACTGGCCATGGTAACCCAACGGGTTAAGAGATTCATAAAGAGAACTGGAAGGAATCTCCAGATGAATAACAAGGGGATAGGATTTGATAAGTCCAAGGTCAAATGCTACAACTGTCAGGGATTGGGACATTTCGCGAGGGAGTGTCAAAGACCGAAGGTAGAATCATACCAAGGACAGAGTCAGCACCAAGGACAGTACCAAAATCAGTCCCAACAGAGATATCTTCCGAGTTCCGCATCTGGTCAAGCCAATCTAGCGGGTCTGATATCCAATGTCACTTCTGACAGACAGCTAGATGGTTCGTATGACTGGAGTTCACATCCGGAGTCCAATGCTAGAGCTTTTATGGCTGAAGTTACGGAGAATGGTTGTGAAGAGGATGAGCAGACCACAAGGGAAAACAGTCCGATGTGGATAGAGAAAGCGAATGATCAGACCGTGCTGGAGTTTGCTGCTCAGATGGCCAACGTGGAATCTGATAACTCTAAGGTTAGTCTTTCTAATTCTCTATTTCGTGAATTATGTGCTTTATGTGTTAATTCTAATGATAGGTTAAATCTAGTTTTAGACTCACATAAGACCATAGCTGCTCAAAATGAAAACTTAAAAATAGAAAATGCTAGCCTAAATGACATAAAACAAGATTTAAAAGAAAAGCTTAAGGCTGATGCTCAAGATGTAATAGTTCTAAAAGACAAACTGAGTGAGCAGTGTGTTAGGATAGAACTTATGTATGAGCACGTAGAGGCCTTGACCAAAAGTCTGAAAGACAAGGACATAGAGCTAGCCGAGACCAAGGTAAAGGTAGCAGAGGCAAATAGCAAACTGGAAAAGTTTAGGAATTCGAGCCTAAACCTAGGGAAAGTCTTAGATGCACAAAGACAGTCTAAGAAGCCTGTAGGTCTAGGTTTTCACGAAATTCCTCCACCTTTCAATGATAACTATGTGCCTCAGCCTCAGGAGAAAACTGACAAGTCAGTAGTTTTAGAGGACCTACCTGAACCTACACCTGAGCCTAAAGTTGAAAATACACCTAAGGTGGACGACTCTACTGTCAAGGTCAAGAAAGTGAAATTTGTGTCTTCCTCCAGTGAAACACCTGCAGGAAAACAGAAAATTTCATGGGCTGACCAGGTCGAAGAGACGGACACTGTAGATGTACCAAAGGCAATAGACACTAGTGAGACACCTAGATCTAAGGGACCAACCAAAAAGTCCATGGATAAGATGTCTTGCTTTAGATGTCACGAGAAAGGGCATGTTGCTTCTCACTGTCCAAATAGGAAAGCAGAACTTACCCCTAAGACAGTGAACCCAACATCTGTTAAGCCCTCACCAACTGTGGCGAGCACGAGTAGTTCTCAGAGTACCGAGAAAACTGTGCAGGCCGCACCAAAATCTGTTGTGAAACAAACACCGGTTAAGGTTGGACCAAAAGAAGTGGTTAGGACAAATTCACCGAATCGTGTCATTACTCAATCTAGGTCAGCACCTCAACAAGTCTATAGGAGCACAACACCTAGCAGGTCACACACTCCAGTTAGGTCACATACTCCTGTTAGACAATATGTTCCGGTAAAAGCTCAGGGATCACAGTCTGAAATGCATTATAATAAGACTTATTCTAGAGCACCACAACAGATGCCTACTCAAAGGCAAAGAGTGAATCTAAATCACTCGGCACCACAACAGAATTCAGTTCAAAGGCCCAAGTCACCTGAAAGGCGAGATGGGTACTTGAAAGAGTTCAAGTATGTGGACGAGAATGGTATTACCAAGTCAGTCATGGCTTGGGTTCCCCGTGATAACTAACCTATTTTTCTTTCATGTGCAGGAGATAACTACCGGTCCAAACAACAAGTGGTTCGTCGACAGTGGTTGCTCCAGGCATATGACGGGGGAAAGAAGTCTTCTCACAGACTTCAAGGGGGGTAATAGGGGATTTGTATCATTCGCTGGCAACAAAGGAGGAAATATCACTGGAACTGGAGAAGTCACTAATGGGACGATTACATTGGATCAAGTTTATCACGTTGATAAACTGGTTCATAATCTCATTAGTGTATCTCAAATCTGTGATAAGAAGAACTCGGTGTTATTTACTGACACTGAGGCGTTAGTGCTAAAGCCGGGATTCAAGATACCTGAAGATTGGATATTGATGCGGGCTCCAAGGAAGAATGACTTGTACATGCTCGACATGAACAAGCCAGATAATTCGATGGGTCCGATCTGCTTACTATCAAAAGCTTCGGAGACGGAATCCGTTTTGTGGCACAGACGCATGGCTCACTTGCACCTAAGGAAAATGAACTACATAACGAAGAATGGTTTGGTGCAAGGTGTGCCTTTGAAGAGCTTTCAATTTGAAGACAAGTGTCTACCGTGCATGAAGGGCAAGCAACATAAAAAGACACACAAGTCCAAGAAGCTGAATTCCATAACCTCGACATTCGATTTGTTGCATATGGACCTTTTCGGCCCAATCAACAAAAGGAGTATTGGAGGTAGTTGGTTTTGCTTAGTTATCACCGACGATTACTCACGGTTTTCTTGGGTTTTCTTTTTAGGTACGAAGGACGAGACGGCTACAAAGCTCATCGGGTTCTTAGACCAAGTGGAGAATTCCTACGGAACAAGGGTTAAAAATATACGTAGTGATAATGGGACTGAATTTAAAAACTCTGTAATTGGTGTATATTGCCTATCAAAGGGCATCGTGCATCAATTCAGTGCACCATATGAACCTCAACAGAATGGGGTGGCCGAACGTAAAAACAGAACATTGATTGAGGCTGCAAGGACTATGCTTTCGGATTCAAAGCTTCCTACCATGTTTTGGGGGGAGGCAGTGAATACCGCGTGCCACATTTTAAATAGAGTCCTTACAGTCAAATCATTGAACAAAACATGTTATGAAATTTTGAATAAAAGGCCACCTAACTTAACTGGATTCGAACCGTTTGGAGTACCATGCACACTTTTAAGGACAAAACATCAACCGAAGTTTGGTGAAAAGGCTGACGAAGGATACTTCCTAGGTTATGTGCCAAACTCACCAAACAAACGGGTTTTTAACAAAAGGAGTGGTACTGTGGAGATTGTGTATAATATTGAAGTCACAAGTTATACACATGAACCCCAAACCGGTCCGGAATGGATTTTTGACTATGATAAGTTATTTGAGTCATTTAACATTCCTTTGGATGATATTGCAGGTACAATTGATAAAGACATGGCGACGTTGCACCTAAATGACGATGGCCATATTTTTCCGAGGACCACGTTCGAATCTACGTCCGAGCCTACTGCGACTGTAGATGGGTCTCCAGAAGTTGCTAATCCAGAAGAACCTAACACTGAGAATTAGACTCAAGCATCAAGTTCTGCCTCTGAGGAAAACGTCCGTGAGGAAGAAAATGTAGAAGCTGAGCCTGTTCCCCCTTTAGGTGAAATAGGATCCAACTTAGGAGATAATCTAAGGGTAGACGAAATAGAGACCTCTAGGATTAACAAGAATCATCCTATAGATAGCATCATAGGAAATCCTAACGAGGGTGTGAGGACTCGGAGTAGTGTAAATAACAACACTGTGTTGTTGTCGATGATAAACGACTCCGAGGCATATCATACATGTCTATATTCGTGTTTCATATCGCAAGTAGAGCCCAAAAATGTGCAAATGGCACTTAAGGACAACTCCTGGGTTGAAGCGATGCAGGAAGAACTTTCACAATTTAGGAAACTAGAAGTGTGGGAGTTAGTTCCGTTACCTCGAGGGGAGATTGCAATAGGAACCAAATGGGTTTTTAAGTGCAAAAGAGACGATCGGGGTATAGTCACGCGCAACAAGGCGAGATTAGTTGTAAAGGGTTTCAACCAAGAGGAAGGAATCGATTACAACGAGGTTTTTGCACCAGTAGCAAGGCTAGAAGCCATTAGGTTGTTTTTAGCTTTTGCCTCCTTCAAGGGATTTAAGGTATATCAGTTAGATGTTAAGAGTGCTTTCCTGTATGGGAAAGTGAAGGAGTTGGTGTATGTCGAACAACCGCCCGGATTTACAGATCCTAAATATCCTGATAGAGTATATCGCTTAGATAAGGCTCTTTATGGATTACATCAGGCACCTAGGGCATGGTATGAGACTCTATCCAACCATCTGTTAGAAAATGGCTTTGAGAGGGGTAGGATAGATAGTACTCTATTTGTGAAAAGAAAGGGAGATCACTTTATCTTGGTACAAGTGTACGTAGATGATATCATTTTTGGATCATCAGACGAACAGATGTGCAAAGATTTCGAGAAGGTTATGAAGTCTAAGTTCGCGATGAGTGCTATGGGGGAGTTGAATTTCTTTTTGGGGTTACAAGTTGACCAGAAGAAGGAAGGCATGTTTATCCATCAGACCAAGTATGTCTATGACATATTGGAACGGTTTGGGATGGAAGGAACAAAGTTGACTGCCCATTTCAGCACGCGATTCAAGTGAATCACAATCTCGGGCCGGGTACTGATGGTGATACCGATGTGGATCCGACTTTATATCGGGCCATGATTGGGTCACTTATGTATTTAACTGCTTCAAGACCTGATATTATGTTTGCTGTTTGTATTTGTGCAAGGTTTCAAGCGAATCCGAAGGAGATGCATATGAAAGCTGTGAAGCGGATTCTATGATACCTCAAGTCGAAACCGAAGCTGGGACTTTGGTATCACGCGGAGGGAGATCTAGAGTTGGAAGCGTTCACAGATTCTGACTACGGAGGATGCAGCTTGACGCGCAAATCAACGACTGGAGGTTGTCAGTTCCTCGGAGGGAGACTGGTGTCCTGGCAATGCAAGAAACAAACATCGGTAGCCGTGTCAACGTGCGAGGCCGAGTATGTTGCTGCTGGTAGTTGCTGTTCACAGGTTTTGTGGATACAACAACAATTGCGGGATTACGGTTTGGCTTATACTCAAACTCCAATTAGGATAGACAATCAATCTACTATTGCGATAACAAATAATCCAGTTAAACACAGTAAAACAAAGCACATTGACATAAGGCATCATTTTATTCGTGATTGTGCTGAAAAGAATTTGATCAAACTGGTTAAGGTGGCAACTGAAGATAATAATGCTGATTTATTTACCAAAACGTTTGATAAGTCACGTTTTGAGTATTTAATTCAACTTAATGGAATGCGCAACCCAGAGTAAATTGACCTTAGTAGTATTTTATTTCCTTTTATAGTTGTTATATTTCTTTCTTTTTAGTGTAGTCGGCTAATTTAGGAAAGTTTCTAATTTAGGAAAGTTTCTATTTTTAGTAAGTTTCTATTTTTAGTAAGTTAGTAGATTAGCTTAGTTTAATGCGTTTTGCTATGAAAAACAAAAGAAAAAAGAGAGAAAATTACAAAAATACAAAAAAAGAGAATATCAGAAAAGGAGTTAAGTCTTAGATACATAGGTTCAAAGTGACGAAAATTAGCACCGTCGTTACAGACTCTAAGTGTTTAGGCTTTCACACATAATGCAACTAAATCCTAAGTGTTATACTTTATTTAGTTTGATGTGTTGGTAGGCATAATACATATAGGGTATCTAAAGGCTAATAAAATATTCTAGAAAAAGTCAAACGTGTCACTAGCTTAGATGTATGACCAATCGGTCTTAATTTTTATGTACAAGACATACAAACATTGAGTCTCAATGAGGTATGCAAACTTTCTGGGGATGTATAGCAACATCAAATACGTCTGAAAATGGAAAGAATAGAAATATCATTGAAACTGAGAGTCGAAAACATGCACTCTGTTGTACGTAAGTACAACGCTGTTGTCTCCCTTTGTTTAAAAAGAGATTCGGGTTAGCAGACATGTCCTTTGTGTACGTCCAGTACAACTCAGGACCTGTCAACGCTATCTGCTAACTTAAAGTTAACTTAAGTCGAACTAAGACACTTTGTTGATGAGAGTACAGACCTGTGGTCCGATGTTGTCTTTTAAAGAAAGTTTGCAAATACCACAAGTTAGAATTTGTCTGTGTTGCCTTGATTCATAAGTAATCTATGTCTGAGTCACGTAGATAATTTCCTGTAATAAAGGCAGGGAATATTCCGAAATGTAGAGTGTTTAAAACAGGGTAAAATACCAACATTCGGCTAAATGGGTATGTCACGACAAACAATCAAAGGAATCAAAAATTCCTAAGTGTGAAAGTTTAAGTACTGAAAGTAAGTATCGGACATCGCTATCTGATTGAACCTTTCTTAGACTATACTCATCAAAAATATGTTGTTTGGTATTTAGCGTAGCCTGTAAATTTATTTTTATAACTTAAGTCTAGATTAAATTTTTTAGTTAAAATTTTATTTTATTTTATTTTATTTTTACCTTAGCTTATTTTATTTTACTTTAGTTAAGTTTAATTTTTACTTAGGTAAAAGGTCAAAAATTTCTGAGGGAGCATTCAAAGTTGAATAAAATATACAATGCGTGAAATATCTGAGCTTAGGGTAAAAGATTTGGCATAGATTATCTGGTTACACAATACCGTAGAAAATAGTTGGAAAAGTTGAAGTTATTTCAAAAGTTTCCGAAATTTTTCTAAGTGTTGGAAATTTCGAATCTAAGACAGACTCGAATGTGAGATACTTCGAATCTGTCAGTAGACTCGAAATTACATAGACTCGAAGGTAGTTAGTATATAAAGGTCCACAGTGAAAGCATTTACTTCTCACTGTTCTCGAATCTGATTTCTCGAATTTGTTCTGGCGATCTCGAATCTAATCTCGAGTCTATCGTATTTCCACTAAACGACATTTCGTCGATTCTAAAGCTTTTGTGTTCGATTCTAACTTCAAATCTAGGTATAAGCAACATGATTGTACAAGATTTTGGTGGTTTAATACACAAATTTGGGATTAAACATCACATTTTGATGTTTTATAGGTCGAAATAGGGTTTTTGCAAAATTACCAAGTTTGGACTAATAAAAGATCAAATTAAAAGCATAAATCTATGATTAGAACCTAGTTGAACTAATGTATGTGATTTGCTACGTTCAAAATGGTTAAAATCTTGGATTTTTGTTGAAAAAGGGGTGTCGGCCTTTCGAATCTGATAATGGATTCGAATCTGATCATGGGTTTCTCGAATCTATCAATAGATTCGAGATGACCAGATATTCGAATCTGTCCATCAGACTCGAATAGGGTATATTCGAATCTGTCCATTGCATTCGAATATGGGCACTTCGAATCTGTTACTCTCGATTCTGTACTTCATTTATTTTGTTGAATTTAAATTTTATTAAACTTGTGAAATTTAATTGT